>PVKS010036227.1:0-19509 GCA_004027875.1 Aplodontia rufa | reverse complement strand
CACAGGGGCAAGATAAGCTCTGACCCTGCTGCCATCCAATCTTCACTTCCCACTTGCTGCCTCTTACTCTGCATCTATACTTCCCAAAACACTGAGTCTTTTCGTATTTAGTGTCTCCATTCACGCTGTTGGATCAGCTTCCACTCCCCCTATTCGCCTAATGATTTATATATCCTTCAACCAGAAAAATCTTACTACTTCCTAGAGTTAATAATTTCCTCTACTTGTGCTTGCTATTCCTATTCCCCTGGCTGCATAGGATTGTAATGTATTCATTTATATGTGAGCAAGTATCCTACAGGCATAGAGCCTAAGGAAAATATATTTCTGTCTTCTGGATTTAGCATAATACCTAACAAATAGTAGACTTTCTAAAATTCTGCATCATTGAATTGACTTTTAATTTTATTCAGATTACTAATTTGATAAGTTAAAATTGGGAAATAAAATCCATTTATGATTTTTGGGCAAAGATTTGAGAGTGAAAGAGAATTTCATTTATTTTCAACCAAAAAAATGCTTGTAGTATGCAAAATAGATTATCTTGTATATTAATAGTGGACCAATGCCTTCAGGAAACCACCTACACTTGGAATAATGATAAATGCATTAATTGTTTAACCCTATATCTTCTGCAGCTAGGTAAAATAGCCATCCACATTGCTACTGTATCATTTATTTGCTATGTTTGTATCTATTTACAAAGTTTACTGATTTCTTTAGATTTTTTTCCCTCCTGTGTAGCTATAATCAGTCCTTCTCTCTATTAACTATTAAGGTCTGGTACATAATAACTTCTTTGGAGAACTTCTAGTCTCTTTAATGTTGAAACAAAACTTAATGCTGTGGACAAAATAAATTTAACTATATCATTGCAAATATTTCTCCAAATTACCTAATGAGGGATATGCCAGCAAATAATATCAGAAGAATGGTCATGCCAGGCATGGTGACACATGCCTGTAATCCCAGAAACTTGGGACACTGAGGCAGGAGGATCACAAGTTCAAACTTAGTGAGGCCCTAAGAAACTTAGTGAGGTACTGGCTCAAAATTTTAAAAAAATTGGTCTGGAGCAACAGTAGTGAAGGCAGTAAAGGTGAGAAGAGAGAGGAGAGAATTTTTGTAGAAACAAGGGACCTCATGAGATCACAGCAATATGGGAAAAAAAAAAAAACATAGTTAATGATTATTCTTGCCCAAGCATGAAAAAAGCTGCCTGTTCCATGTTGCTGGTGCTGGAAATGTGATTTAAGCTTTGGGTGAGAGCTGAAGATTTTCGAGTTGATCTAAGTCACTCTCAGATTTAAAATTAAAATATGGGAGAATTTAAATTTTAAGTAGATTTCTTTTGGCACCATAAGAGAGCACAATTTGAAGATGAGGAACCCTGTTATCCTTTTCCTATTTAGCCTCCTAATAAATCTTTCTCCACCCCAAAAATTCTCTTGAAGAATTTTCCCATCTACAGTTGCCCTCCAGACCTTGCTGTCTGGCTTGAGACCAATTTATCTAAATTACTGCTAGGACATTTTTCAGAGTAATCAAACCATTAAAAATAAATAGATAAAGTAGTTATATAAGGTAATTTTCTGAGTGAATAAAGAATGGTTTTATAGGGAGAAAAGTTTATCCAGGTTTTGGCATGAATAACAACATAAATTTTAAATCTTAGCTAGGTTGGTAGCACACGTCTATAATCCCAGCAGCTTGGGAGGCCGAGACAGGATGATTCGAGTTCAAAACCAGCCTCAACAATTTTGTGTGGCCATAAGAAACTTAGCAAGACTCTTTCTCAAAATAAAAAAGAAGAAGGGTTGGGGATTTTGCTCAGTGGCTAAGCATCCCTAGGTTCAATCCCTACTACTAAATAAATAAATCTTAAATACACACATATTTCCTTTACCTTGCTTTTGAATATGAGTTACATTTTATCTTTTAGATAATACTTTTTAAATTATTCCCTACCTTACTTATCTGTAGAACCTCCCATCCATGTACAGTGTCAGGAATGGGGCTGAAGCGGTGGCTCAGCACTTACCTGGCATGTGCAAGGACACAGGTTCGAAACCCAACACTACATACACAACTAAGTGTCAGAGCAACGAAAGCCACATGAAAAACTAAATAAAATTGATTCTTCCTCTCTCACTGTCCCTCTCTATACATGCCCCAACATTCAATTTACTGTCAGTTTCTGTAATCTAGTATCAAAAGCTCTATTTTTTAACTTCAGAGTTAAGACAGGTTTGATGTCCAAGGCTCACTGTTTACAGGTTGCAATACTGTGCTATGTAATAATTTCCACAAACCTCCCTTTCCTCATCAGCATTAAGTTCTCACAGTTCCAGATCAATCGTTCAAGGGCATCATGATCTATGACCAGGGAATGAGGTAGCATGAGTAGACCGCATGCATTACCATGAGTAAGCTACTCAAGTCCCTCAGTAGTGCCCTAAGTGGCTGGTTCTCTCAAGAAAACAGTAGTTCCCAGAGAAACACAGAATTTGTCTTCAGAGAAATTTTTCCCAGAAGAGGAATTCAGGGCAGAAAAACAAAAAGGTGGGGCCACAGAGCAAGCAGTATGAATGAATGGGTGCATAGATGAAAGAGAGCAGGTAGTACATTTCCTTTAATGTTTTTGATAGTTTCTGGGAAGTTAGAGATTTGTCAGGGACTAGCGGTATCTGGGAAGTACAGTACCTGTGAATAACATCTGTTTCCCAGTAGAGAACACTTATATTCCAATTCTAACTTTGCCACTTATTTGAGCAAATTACCCAACTTTTAAGTTTCACGTCCAAGGACTTTGTTTTTTAGAGAGAGAGAGGGATAGTGAGAGAGAGAGAATCAACTTTAGTTAGTTTTCATGTGGCTTTCGTTGCTCCACCTCTTCCTTGCATATGTGGTGCTGGGGTTCCAACCTGTGTCCCTTGCACATGCCAGGCAAGTGCTGTAACCGCCAAGCCACTGCACCAACCACAGAATGCTTATTTTTTATGTTTTTAAAGAGAGAAGGACAGTGAGAGAGAAGAGAGAGAGAGACAGAATCAATTTTATTTAGTTTTTTTTGTTGCTCTGAGACTTCGTTGTGTACATGGTGCTGGGATTCGAACTCACGAACTTGTGCATGCCAGGCAAGCACTATAACCACCAAGCCACTACTCCAGCCCAGAATGTTTATTTTTTAAAGGTAGTAAAACCTGTATTATATCATAAAATCACTAAACTGTGGACTTTAGAGCTACATAATCCAGTTATTATTTTTTCACTCCCAAAGTTACAGCCATCAAGATTATAACTTCTCTGAATCTTACATTTCTTTTCTTTTTCTTTTTTGAGAGAGAGGAAGAGTGACAGAGAAAAACAGAATCTGTTTTATTTAGTTTTTCATGTGGCTTTCATTTCTCTGACACTTTGTTGTGTATGTGGTGCTGGGGTTTGAACCCACATCTTTGCGCCAGACAAGCGCCATAACCACTGAGCCACCACTCCAGCCCTGAATCCTGAATCTTACTTATCTCATCCATAAAAAAAAAAAAGGTCACAATGAGACCCACCCTACATAGTTTTCTGGAGCCATAGTTGTGATAACACATGTAAAATGCAAACCCCCTACTCACTATTTCAAAATCTACAGACTCAGGCCTTCATTGGAACCTATTGCCTCAGGCCCTTATCAGAGGATCCCCACCCTACTGAAAAACTCAGTTTAATCCTCACCCTACTGAAAAACCCAGTTGAACTAGAAATCTCCACCTTGGCCCCCTCCCCCCTCATTTCCTTAATATCTACCCCAGGCTGTAAGCAGCTGGTGGGGCCCAGACTCAACTGGGCCCCCAGATTTCTCCCAATAAGCCTGTGTTATTATTGAGCTGTCACTCTCCCCTCTCTTTATTTCCTTCATTTTTTTTGTCTCTTTCCTTACACCTAGTGTTGGGGTCTGACCTTCACCTCCATTACATCAGCTGCCCTAGAGTGATCTTATGACTATTTGCATAAGCTCCTTCTGCAAGGGCTGCTAGGTCGTGCTTTGTTAAAGATTAGGGTGGGTTAAAATGTCTTAAGGACAGGTTACTCCCTAGTTTTTGTCTGTACTGAAATCTACATAACACCTGGCAACTCCCTTAGAAGGATTATTGATTCCTTGGCTGTCTCCCCTCCTCCTCTATAAAAACCCATGTGCCTTAGTAATAAACGGATTCTGAGCTGCCATCAGCTGCGAGTGGTTGCCTCATTTCCCTGGCTGGGAGGGAAGGGGTCCCCGGACGAGAGGGGACCCGGGTTCCAGCCGTCGGCGCTCACCCTCCTCCTGATCGGCCCCCGGGGGGCAATATAGCTCCCCACAACCTAGTATTTATTATAAATATTTATTGTATACCTCATCATTTGACATATCAGTCAAAACAGATGCAATTCAATTGGCCTTAACTTACTTTGTCAATATCCATGTATGCTTGAGTATATAACAACCAATCACTCCAATATGTAAGATTATGTCGAACAACAACAAAACAGATGCAATCCTAGCCTTAGTAAACTGTATAGGAACTCGTTAAAGATATTGCAGGTTTGTTTTCAGACTACTGTAATAAAGCACATGTTACGATTTGGATATGAGGCTCCCTCCCGAAGCTCCTGTATTAATCTAGGAATGCTTGGAGGTGAAATGATGGGATTGTGAGAACTCTAACCTAATCAGTCCATCCTACTGATGCAGTTTTTGAGATGAGGCCGGATTCTCTGCTCCCCCTGGTGGATGAAGAGGGACTGACTACAGAATTCTGTGGCCAAAGTAGCCCATCTTCCATGTTTGCCGCTTTTCCCAGTTAAAAATGAGTATTTGGGCTAGTTGCAGGTTTCTGCAGCCCAAAAAGTGTTAGCAGCTACCCAACTAAGAGCTGGGATTTCCCGTGGTACGTGAAGCTCTTGGTGTGAAAGCATATCCTGGGGATTCGATCTTCTGGGTCCTTGTCTAGAGAATTTGAAGAATAAAATCCACGGACAGCCATGGAAGGGGGTGTGGGGTAAATGGAGTAGTATTTATTTAGGAAGAAGAGCAGAGTCTCCGGAAGGCAGAGGGGCACCTGGCTGCAGGATACCATCTCAATATGTTAGGCCAAGGGTTTATACTGATTTTGGGTATGAGCATAATTAACATTCATACAAAATAGGCATTGAGAAATGCACCAACATCATTGGTTAAAACCTATGTAAAACAGGCATTGAAACTGGTCAACAACATCACTGGTTGTAGTTTATGTAAAATAGGTGGCAAATTCTTTCTAGTTCCCACCTGTGTCTATCCCCACTTCTTTGTTTTCTCATCTTCGTGGGGGACAAAGGAATTGCTCAGACAGGTGAGCTTCATGGTCTTTTTGCATTTGAAGGCCCTGAATGTGCCCTGTTAATTGCTCTCTATCAGTTAGCTTTTAGATGAGGCCCTTTGTCCTGACTACCTAGCCATTTCACTATCTCTTCTAATCAGTCTCATTCCCCACTCTGAAGAAGTATCCCTAACTGCTCCTAGGGAAATGGGTGATGACAATTCTGGCTACTTCCAGCTAATATGGGTCATACAATGGGGATGGCAGTCAGGGAATCTTCCCCAGAGGCCTATCTATCTAAGAGTCCCAGTGGAGCAGAGCTTGGCTGTGGATTCTATGTGAGATGGCATCTTGCTGGTCAGGGCAGCTCAGTCATTCATTATGGCAGTTGACAGGTGACTGGGCAAGGCCTTCGTCAGGTAGGAACATGTTAAAACAGAACAGCAAAACATGAATAGGTCTGACATGTTATAAAGTCCCAAAGGTAATTGAAAGTCATTAATCTGTAGGTGCAGGTGACTCGTTGGTCTTTTTAAAGAGTAACTTTAGGTCCTCTAGTGGTTCACAAGGATACTGGTTGTTGTTTTCTTCTCTTTCAAGGTGTTGATCTTTGGGGTCTTTTGTGAATTACAAAGGCTTAACTCAGAGAGTGATGAATCCATGGGTCAAGCCCAGCTATTTTTATTTCTGTTGAGGTGGATAGAATTACTGTTTATGGGTCTTCCCAGATAGGGTCTAAGGATGGAGAGTGAGGGGAGTGATTTTATTAGTACCAGATCTCCAGGAAGAAACAAAGGAGGACCAGTTTCTCCAGGATTGGCTTCTATTAGCTGTTATAAGGTTTGTTGAAATTTAGCTAATGCTATTATATCTTGTATCTGGGCAGATGTTTCTTTATCTAATAAGAAATCATTTTTAAGAAACGGTCCTCCATGGGGCTGGAGCAGTGGCTCAGCAGTTATGGTGCTTGCCTGGCATGCGTGCGTACACGGGTTCAAACCCCAGCACCCACGTACACAACTAAGTGTCAGAGCAACAAAAGCCATGTGAAAAACTCAATTAAAAAAAAAAAAAGAAAAGAAACGGTCGTCCATTTAGCATTTCATAAGGGCTTAGGCCTAGAGTTTGGGGGGTATTTCTGGCCCTTAGCAAAGCTATAGGGAGTTGAGAAGGCCAAGGAAGGTAAGGTAAATTTCTTGAGTAAGCTTTTTTTTTTTTTTTTAAAGAGAGAGGGACAGTGAGAGACAGAGAGAATTGATTTTTATTTAGTTTCTCACGTGGCTTTCATTGCTCAGACACTCAGTTGCGTACGTGGTCCTGGGGTTTGAACTCCTGTACTCGCAACATGCCAGGCAAGCGCTGTAACTGCTGAGCCACTGCTCCAACCACTTGAGTAAGCTTTTTAAAATGTTTCTTAAGAATATCATTGGTCTTTTCTATCTTTCCTGATGATTGGGATCTCCAGGCACAGTGCAGATTATATTGTATTCCTAATGCCTTAGAGACACCTTGAATGATGGCCGCTCTAAAGGAGGGGCCATTGTCTCTTTGTAAACTCCTAGGGAGTCCAAATCTGGGAATAATTTCAGAGACTAGAAGTTTTACTACCTCAGAGGCCTTTTTAGTTCTAAAGGGAAAGCCTCTACCCACGTAGTAAAGGTGTCTATCCACACTAGGAGATACTGGATATCTTTGGTCTTTGGCATGTGGGTGAAGTCTATTTGCCAGTCCTCTCTAGGGTATCCTCCTATTCTTTAGACACCTGATGGAGAAATTCTCCTGTTGGGAGGATTATTCTTTTGACAAATTTCACAGACCCTGATGACTTGTTGGACCATTTTTAGAATGTTTTTTTTACTATAAATAGCTTTTGAGCCATTTAATATGTTTCTTTCCCTTCCTAAATGGAAGGTCTGGTGAAGAGTTTTTATGATCTTCCATTGATTGGCTGCTGGTATGAATAATTTTCTTCCCTCTGTCTGGAACCATCCTGAGGTGTGGAGAGCATATTCTTATGAAAGGGCATTTATATTCTTTTTCTGCCTGAGTATAATGTGGTTGTGTCTTCTTAAGGGAGTCCTCCCAAATCAGGGGTGCTTCTATGTCTCTAGTGGTAGTGGTTCCCTGGCTGCTATTTTGGCTGCTAAATCTGCTAACAGAATGTCGTCTGTTCCCTTTTGGTGCCCTTTACAATGTATGACTGCTACTTGAGGTGGAAGATAAACTGAAGATAGAAGTCGATTAATTTCTTTATGATATTTAATAGGGGATCCATTAGCTGTCAAAAAATGTCTCTTCTTCTAAGTTGCAGCATGAGCATGCAGGATTCAGAAGGCATATTTAGAGTCTGCATATATATTAGCTCTTTTATATTTGCTGAGTTCTAGTGCCCGAGTGAGAGCAATGACTTCTGCAAGTTGGGCACTGGAACCTACTGGAAGGGGTGAGCTCGCAATAGCTCCCTCTAATGAAACTGTGGCATATCCAGTCTTTTGGATCCCCTGCTCCATGAAGGAACTTCCATCAGTGAAGAGAGTTAGGTCTGGGTCTTTTAAAGAGGTGTCCTTTAAATCTTCCCTAGCAGCATAAGTCTGGAGTGCTATTTGTTCACAGTCATGTCCTGAAGAAGGAATGTTGCAGGGTTTAAAGGGGGGCAGGTCTTTAATTGGACTATTGGTCCTTCTAATAATAATGCCTGATATTTGAGAAGATGATTTTCTGAAAGCCATAAACTTCCTTTGGAGGAGAGTGGTCCTACTACACTGTGAGGAGTAAATACTGTCAGGTCTCTTCCTGGGGTTAGTTTAGTAGCTTCAGGAATCAAGAGTGCCACTGCAGCTATAGCTCGTAGACAGGCTGGCCATCCTTTTGCCACTATATCTAGTTCCTTACTTAAGTATACCACAGGTTGTTGAGTAAAGCCTCGAGCTTGGGTTAGGACTCCTAATGCCATTCGTTTTCTTTCAGATATATACAAATTAAAATTTTGTCCAATCGGAAGGCTTGAGGCTGGGGCATGAAGGAGGGCTTGCTTAAGTTGATTAAATGCCAATTGGGCTCCAGGTTCCCATTTTAGACGGTGAGCTTTTGCTGTTTGAGTTTCTTTTATTAGTTGATATAGGGGACAAATTATTTCTCCATATCCTGGAATCAATCATCTATAGAATCTTGTTATGCCAAGAAATCTCCTTAACTGTTTTAAGGTTTTGGGTAGTGGGAAGGAAGAAATAGATTTAATTCTATCTTCCCCTAATTTTCAAGTTCCCTTAGTTAATATTAAGCCTAAGTATTTTACAAATGTTTGGCAAAGTTGAGCTTTGGATTTTGACACTTTGTATCCCTTTTCTGCCAAGAAATTTGGTAAAGCTTGGGTGCCCTCCTGTGAGGTCTTTTCTATTGGGGCACAGAGAAGAATGTCATCTACATATTGTATTATCTTAACTCTTAGATGACTAAACTGAAATAAGGCCTGGGCCGATACTTGGCCAAATAAATGAGAACAGTCCAAGTTAACTGGATAAATTTGTCAGAGGGGTCCTCAAAGGCAAATAGACATTGAGAGTCTGGGGTGTAGGGGTATGCAAAAAAAATACATATTTTAGATCCAAAACTGTGAACCAGCTAGAGTCTTAAGGAATCTGAGATAGCAAAGTATAAGGATTTAGGACCACTGGATTTATGGGAATTACTGCCTCATTTATCAATCTAAGGTCCTGCACTAGTCTCCATTCCCCACTGGGTTTCTGTAGACCCGTTACAGGGTCTCAAGAGGCCCTGTAAGTTTAAGTTATCTGTTATAGCTTGTAATCCTCTCTTAGTCTCTAGTTTTAGGTGATACTGTTTTTGATGGGGAAATGAGGTTAGATCTTTGAGTTGTACCTGGACAGAACTAGCTTCTATTGCTCGTCCTACTTTCCTCTGTGTTGCCCGGACTTCTGGGTTAATTTCTGTTTCTATTAGGGGCAAAGTACCTGTTCTGGCATCATAAGAACTGCAGTACTGAGGCGGGCCAGGATATCCCTTCCCATTAGGGGAGTGGGACTTTCAGGCATTATTAAAAAGACATGTGAGAAGAGAAGATTGTCCCAAGAACAACTCAGAGGTTGGGAAAAATATCTAGTCATGGGCTTCCCTGATTTGCCTCTCACAGTCATGCTGTGAGAAGAGAGGAGGCCTGGATTCGAGAGGAGAACAGAAAATGTGGCTCCAGTGTCAAGGAGGAAATTAATTTCCTTACCCTCAACAGTCAAGGTCACCCAAGGCTCCTGCATGGAGATGACAGTCCTACTAGTTGGTGCCAAAGAAGGACACTCTGGGATTGTTCAGTCCTGTCATTGGACCATTTGAAGTGAGGGGTTTGCCCCTGAAGGCCTTTGCCTCTGCGGGCAATCTGACCTCCAATGGTCTCTTTCACAGATAGGACAGGGTGTTGGTGGCTTTTGTGGCCTTTAGGGGCAGTCCATATTGTAATGTCCCATCTGGCCACAATAGTAGCAGGCTAAGGTAGGAGCCTTACGATTTCAGGGACCCTGGCCTCTGGAATTAGCCTTTTGTAGGGCTGACACTAGGGCAGCTGCTTTCCTATTGTTCCTCTTCTCTCTCTCTGGCCTTCTCCTGATCTCGATTATAAAAGACTGAAGTGGCAATTTTTAAGAGACTGTCTAGAGTGCAGTCTGGTTCTGCGGCAGATTTTTGTAATTTCCTCCTGATATCAGGTGCTGACTGAGTTATGAACTTATCCTTTAATATAAGTTCACCTGCTACAGAGTCTGGAGTCATTTAGGTACGTTTAATTAGTGCCTCTCTAAGTCTTTCTAAAAAGACTGAGGGGTTTTCTTCATCCTCTTGTACCACCAGAGACAACTTAGAATAATTTAGTGGTTTGCTACAAGTTCTCCTCAATCCTTCTAATATACAAGTTAGAAAATATTTTCTTCTCCATTCTCCCATCTCACTATCTGTATCCCATTTTGGGTCTTCCCTGGGAACTGCTTGACGTCCTGTAGGGTAGGTCTCATCATTGCTTACATTGTTTGGAAGGAATAGGTCCCTTGGGCCTTGAACTACATATAATTCATCTCCCTAGGTTTTTGCTGCTTGTAAAGCTGCTTGTTTCTCAGTGCTCAAAAGCGTTTGGTTTAGCAACAATATTATATCCTTCCAAGTTAATTCAAATGTTTGGGTTAGGTCCTGAAATACCTCTATATATTTGTCAGGATCATCTGAGAACTTTCCTAAATCAGTGTTAATTTGTTGAAAGTCCTGGAGGGAGAAAGGGGTTTGCACCTTAGTGAGCCCTCTTGGACCTCCTACAGCTTGTAAAGGTAGAAGGGAGGCTGGAATAGGGTTTTCCTGATTCTGTGTTCCCCCCCAGATGATGGGCTTCTAGTGGGAGCCCTGGATAAAGGTTTAAAGGCCTAGTAGTAGAAGGTTTGTTGTAAGGGAAGTTGCTTTCTTAGGGCCTCCTAGTGCTGCCATTAGGGCAGTATCTATCCTACACTGGTTGCATAGCTTTAGGTTCTCTCTTAAGGCAAAAAAAAAAAAAAAAAAAAAAAAAAAAAAGGTATGTAAGGTACCTTTGACCATTTTCCTTCCCTTTTATAGAATAAATCTAATTGTAAACTAGTATTATGGTTTATACTTCCCTCGGAAGGCCATCTTTCTCCATCATCCAACTGGTATTCAGGTCACACTCAGGTACAAAAAGATACTTGATGCTTCTTCTTCAGGGTCTGAGAGTCAAAGGATTCAGTGTTTCAGAACGCATCTCAAAGAATTACTTGAGCCAGATGGAGTGTTATCCATCTGAAAGACAAAGGGGGAGAAGGCATCCCTTGGTATCCCTCCAAAGTCCAGATTAGATCAATGTCCAGATTAGATCCCCTGTGAACCTCAAAGTTAGAGGCCACCTTTTGAAGTTGGTCTGGGACCCTTGAGTCAGTCGGATTTAGCCACTCCTTACTGGCTCATTACTCAAGGTCCCCTTATTCAAAAGTCTGCTTTATCTCCTGTGATCCTCCTCAAAACGTTAGTGACCATGTATTGAGGCCTGACTAGGATTTGGGCAGGCTGGATTTAGTTTCTTCTTACCAATGCATGACCTAAAATCACTTTGATTTTCCCTGCTGTGTTTACCCTCAGGTATAGAAGCACTGGTAACTGTGTTGGATATTAAGAGGCCGGCCAATAGCACAATGTGCCCTGGTCAAGTTTTAAGTCTTTCCTGATGACTATATTTGCCTTTTTAAAGTCCTTTTCTAGCTGTTGCATAAAAGGGATTAAGTTTAGAGCCAGGAGTAATGTCCCCATTGTTTTAGACCTAAAATCTGAAACCATTAACTTAGTAGTGGGGGAGGGAGAATGGACAAAAATGTCTTATAGCTCTCTACCAGCTAGCTTTTAGATGGGGCCCTTTGTCCTGACTACCTAGCCATTTCAATATCTCTCCTAATCTGTCTCACTACTTTGAATGAATTGATTGAATGGTAACTGTAGGTCAGTGGAGCCTGGCTAGAGAATATGAGTCACTGTGGGTATGCATGCATCTGCCCTGGGCCCATCTTTCCTTCTTCCCTTCTGCTTTCTTGTTGCCACAAGGGGAGCAGCTTCCCTCTACCATGTCTTTCTGTTGCCTCATCTTGGGCCCATAGCAATGGAGACAGCTGTCTCTAGACTGAGACCTCTGATATCATGAGCCAAAATAAACTTTTCCTCCTCTAAGTTGTTCTTGTTGGGTATTTTGGTCACAATGACACAAAAACTGACTAAAACAGTGACTACCTCATTAAAACAACTCACATTAACTTCTTGGTCGCCTAATACACTATAGTCTACTAAGTGTCTAAAAAATTGTGTTTAAAAAACAATGTATATGGGGGCTGAAGTGGTGGCTCAGTGGTACGGCACTTGCCTGGCATGGGCGGGGATGCCATTTAAATAAAAATTGATTCTCTTTCTCCCTCACTGTCCCTCTTTCTCTTAAAAAATAAAAAATTAAAAAATATCTTATTGGGGCTAGAGCAATGGCTCAGCAGTACCACACTTGCCTGGAAAGTGTGAGGACATGGGTTTGAACCCCAGCACTATGCACACAATGAAATTGTTGGAGCAAGGAAAGCCATAAGAAAAATTAAATAAAATATTTTCTCTCTCTCTCTCTCTCACTGTTCCTCTCTCTCAAAATATATTTATCTAATTGCTAGAAGATAGTAAGGATCATCTGAAGTTTGTTTGATGTGACAAGTTTTAAAAATAAGACAATAGCAGCTAGTTCAGTGGCTCAGTGGTTACAGCGCTTGCCTGGCATGCGCAAGGGATGGCGGTTTGAACCAGAGCACCACATATACAATGAAGTGTCAGAGCAACAAAAGCCACATGAAAAATTAAATAAAATTAATTCTCTCTCTCTTATTGTCCCTCTCTCTTAAAAAAAAGATGAAGAAAAAGCAACAATAAAGTTTTGTTCTTTTTGTTTTTGTTTTTTAAAGAGAGAGGGACAGTGAGAGAGACAGAGAAAGAGAGAAACAACTTTATTTAGTTTTTCACATGGCCTTAGTTGCTCCAACACTTAGTTGTGTAAGTGGTGCTGGGATTTGAACTCAGGTCCTTGTGCTTGCCAGACAAGCGCTGAAACCACTGAGCCACCGCTCCAGCCCCAACAATAAAGTTTGCCACATCCATCAACTCTTCCTTTTGTGAAAGATTTCTTGGTAGCATTCAATGATTTTTGACACTTTTTACCCACAGTAGAACTTCTTTCCAAATTGGAGTCAATCCTACTCCCTCCTTTATTAACCTACCTTGTGTAATATTCTAATCCCTTTGTTTTTGTTTCAACAATGTTCACAGCATCTATACCAGCAGCAGATTCCATCTGAAGAAAACACTTTCTTTGCTCATCACTAAGAAGCAACTTTTCACCTGTTAATTTTTTTTTATTCTTCTAAAGGGTAATATCCATACCCTAAAAGAAGTATCATTGAATTCAAACAACTGGTTTCCCAAAATCAACACCAACAGAACTTGGGTGAAGGGTAATTTTGTTCCCGTACTGAAATCTCAGTGCTTGTCCCCAATGACAATCCAATAAGGAGGACACAATTTTGAGAAAAAGGAAAAAGAAGTTTCATTGCTTTGCTGGCAAAGGAGAAACACAGGAGACTCAGGTCCCAGAGGCTGTGATTCTGCCCATCAGGGAGAACAGAATTTTAAAGAAGTGATTCAAAGGCTAAATTCCTTGTGTTCCCTGTAGGTGTTTGGGGGGTTGTAATTCACTTGTTAATTTGAGAGAGAGCCATTTCTTAGGCTGGGGCAGGGGAGAGAGAAAAGGGGGAAAAAGGTCCATTTTAAAATAAGCAAGGGCTATATTCAAAGCAAGAGGTGGACCACTGTCACACTTTAATGTGGCTTTTCTAACTCAAATGCCCTCAATGACTTACTCCCATACAAATCCCAAACCAAAAAGTAATTAAAAAAAAAAAACCCTGAAAACAAACAAAAAAAAACTTCTATTATTCATACAAGAGACACATCCAACTTCAGATCCATCTGGACTTCTAAGGGACAAGAGATGTCTCCATGTTAGGTAGTAGCTAGCAATGAGCAGTGAAATGCTTGACAAGGCCACAGGTTTACTCTTGAAGTTTTCTTTAAGCTATTGCCAAGGCAGATAAGCTATGGAAAACATCAGTACACAGATGTTGAGGATAAACAAAGTCAAAAGAGAAAATGAGGAGGGGGGAATGCTTCAAGAACAAAGGATCGGGCTGGAGTGGTGGTTTGGTGGTTATGGCACTTGCCCGGCATGTGAAAGTACATGGGTTCAAACCCCAGCACCCATGAATACAACTAAGTGTCAGGGCAACGTGAAGGCCATGTGAAAAACTATAAATAAAAATTGATTCTCTCTCTCTCACTGTCCTCTCTTTAAAAAAAAAAAAAAGAACAAAGGATCTATGGGACTATCTCTTGACAGGACCTATAAAAGTTATAGATAGATAGATAGATAAAACTAAATAGATAAAACTAAAAGCTATTGGCTCCAGGTGTCTCCTACTAGCTCAGAAAGGGGTATTCTTTAATAGTGCCACACGCTGAGCTAATTTTTCACTACTATTGACCCCAATGCCCACATTAGCATGGGATTGACTTGTAGAGGTAGCCCCCCAATAGAATGGCCAAATTATGGAGAAGACCAACTATGGCCAAAAACTCCACCACTGTCCAACGTGAAGGACTTGAACACCTGATTGGCAAAGGTTGCTGAAGCAGGATCCCAATTTTCAAATCAACCATTGATGTGGGGTTTTTGGGATGAGGCCGGATTCTCTGTTCCCACTGGCCAATGGAGCCTGGGCCAACTCCAGATTCCAGCAGCCAAAACGGCCAGCTTCTGGTGTTAGCAGCCACTCCCAGTTAAAATTGGGAATTTGGGCTCCCTGCAGGTGTCTGCAGCTGAAATAGTGTTAGCAGCTCTCCAGCTAAAAGCTGGGTGTTGCAGCTCTTGGTGTGGTGGAAATTCATCCCGCGAATTCGGCGCCAATCTTCTGGGTCTTAGTCTCACGAATTTGAAGAATAAAATCCATGGACAACCACAGAAGGAGGAGTAAAAGGAGTAGGGTTTATTTAGGAAGAAGAGCAGAGACTCCACAAGGCAGAGGGGCACCTGGCAGCAGGACACCATCTAATGGAGGATAGGCCAGAAATTATATTGATTTGGGGTATGAGCATAATTAACATTCATGCAAAGCAGGCATTGAGAAATGCAGCAACTCCATTGGTTAAAATCTATGTAAAGCAGGCATTGAAACTGGTCAAGAGCACCATTGGTTAAAATAAAAGGTGGCAAATACTTCCTAGTATGCACCAGTGACCACCCCAATCTCTTACTCCGGGACTAGGGTGAGCCTCAAGGTCTTTTTGCATTTGAAGGCCCTGAGCATGCCCTGTCAATCACTCTCTGACTCTCTGCCAGCTAGCTCTTGGACAGGGGACCTCTGTCCTGATTACCTAGCCATTTCACCGTCTCTCCTAATCTGTCTCAAAGGGAAGATTTATTTTGCTTGAGGTTTCATTCTATTGTCCCTTGGCTCCATTGTTTTCGAACCAGCATCCTTGCACATGCCAGGCACGCACAGTAACTGCTGAGCCACCGCTGCAGCCCACCGCTCCAGCCCTGTGTTTACTTTTTTTTTTTTTAAACCACAAAATAACATGCTTAATTAGCTACTTCTAAAGTTTTGCATTTAGGTTTATCTTTTAACATTCTACAACAGTGGATGAGGATTTTGCTTGCTTTAATAACTGTCCTCTAAACCCTTTCTCCCTGGCTCCAATGCATGCGCTTCCATGCACTCAGATACACCCTTCCCAGGCTATCCTACATCTTCCCAGTTTAATTCTATAAGTGGACATATCATATTTATATTATTTCAACTAGGTAATGATTAGATATGGTAACTTTCTCAATGTATTCAACACATTTATTACCAATTTTCATCTTCCTGAAGAACTGTATTCATTTTTTTTCTTTTAATGAGAGGGATAGTTAAAGAGAAAGAAAGAATCAATGAGTCTTCTGTCCTACTCTAATTTGAAATGGTCCCTCTCTAGGTCTGTAGGGCAGGTATTGTGTTGGGACTTTCCTTCACTATCAATCCAGGATTCCTTTTGGTTCTTTTTGTACTTGAATTTCCTTTTTCTTCTGTGTAGATCAATTGTATGATAAATTATCATCCATAAAATCATTCCAGAAAATAAACCATTCTCTTTATTTTCTTTAATGACTTTTTATTGCTATGTTACATTTTCCAATAGCTTCATTAAAAGGGTACAGAGAGCTGGGTGTGGTGGTGCATGCCTGTAATCTCAGAGGTTTAGGAGGCTAAAGCAGGAAGATTGCAAGTTCAAAGCCAGCCTTGGCCATTTAGCCAAGCCCGAAGGAATGGAGTCAGACCCTTTCTCAAAAAAAAAAAAAAAAAAAAAAAAAAAAAAAAGGAAAAAAGGAAGGAAACAGAATTCTACTATGGAAATCTTTTTCTCTCAGACTATTCAGATCTTTATCTCTTGTCTTATTGCTTTCAGCATAGCAATAAAGATTTTTTTTTAAAGAAAGAGGGACAGAGAGAGAGAAAGAAGCAATTTTTATTTAGTTTTAATTTTTCATGTGACTTTCGTTGCTCTGACACTTTGCTGTGTAGAGGGTGCTGGGGTTTGAACCTGCGTACTGGCGCATGCCAGGCAAGTGCTGCGATCAAGGCACCGCCACTCCAGCCCCTCCCCCTTTTTTTCCTAGAGAGGGAGCTAGAGAGAATCAATTTTATTTCATTTTTCATGCGACTTTCATTGCTCTGACACTTCATTATGTATATGGCGCTAGGGTTTGAACCCATGTCCTCTCTTATGCCAGGCAAGTGCTATAACCACTGAGCCACTGCTCCAGCCTGTAATATAGAAGTTTGAAGCCATTCTACTCCTCCTGTTCTTATTTTAAATAATATCTTACTATGTTGCTTAGACTGGCTCTGAACTTCTGAGTTCAAGTGATCCTTCTGTCTCTGCTTCCAGGGTAGCTGGAACTATAGGTACAATGTCACTGTGCCTGCTGGAGGCAATTCTATTTTTTGATCCTTCTAAGTCTTCTATTAAATTTTCACTTCTAGTATTAACATTTCAAATTATGAGAACTCTTTGTTTTAACATCATTCCTTCACTAAAAGGTATCCTGTTTTTATTTTTAGGGATGCAAAGTAGTCTCTGCTCAGTTACAACATTCTCATTAGATTCTTTTCCTAAATTTTCTTCTGTGCACGTTTCCTTTAAGTTTCTAGTTTCCATTTATTTTGACCACTTACAAAGAGTGAATGTGTCCCCCAAATTCATGTTTGAAACTTTTTTTTTAAGGGAGAGAGGGACAGTGAAAGAGAAAAAGAGAATCAATTTTATTAGTTTTCATGTGGTTTTCGTTGCTCTGAGACTTTGCTGAATATGTGGCGCTGATGTTTGAACCCACATCCTTGTTCATTCTAGGCAAGTGCTGTAACCGCTGAGCCACCACTCCAACCTCAATGTTTGAAACCACAAAAATCTTTTGGTAGGTGTTTAAGTCAGGAGGGCTATGAATGGATTAATGCCACTCTACAGGAGTTATTTAGTTTGGGCTTTGGGGAGTCATGAACGGATTGTTGCCATTATAGAATGGGCTTATGGGAGTAAGACATAGCAAGATGGCCTTCATCAGATGCTGGTGTCTTGATCTTGGACTCCCCAGCCTCCAGAATTGTGAGAAGTAAATTACTGTTCCTTATAAGTTACCCAGTTTCAGGTATTGTTTTAGCAGGAAACAAAGAAAAATAAACCCACAAAATCCACAAGCAAATGAACAAAATATCCCTAAACAAAATGAACGAAGATACCATTATATTTAATTGCTCTCCTCAATTTTCTATTGACTATCAGTTGGCAGAACATTTAAAAGCTGTTGAGGGGGGCTGGAGCCATGGCTCAACAGTTGCGACACTTGCCTGGCCATATGCGAGGATGCGGGTTCATACTGCAGCGCCACGTACACAAGGAGTGTTGGAGCAATGGATGCCACATGAAAGATTAAATGAAATTGATTCTCTCTCTCACTGTCCCTCACTTGAAAACAAAACAAAACAAAAACAAAAACTAATGAGAAGCTCTATTCTCATAGATGGGTCTTGTCCATAAACTTTACTGGACATCACCAATTTTCAACTTTTACTGTGCTTTAAAATCATCTGGGAAATATTTTAAAATATAGATAGATGTCCCAGCCTTATGCCCCTTATACAAGAACAATGGAATTAGATTATCTGCAGGTGGAGCCAAGACAATAAAAATAATTTTCCCAGGTAATTTAGGTCACAGTGAGGATTTAAATGTTGCAGACTTAGCTGGGCCTAGTTGGAGTTCCTAGTGTGAACTTTTTAGTTCAGAGATGATTCTTTTTTTTTTTTTTTAAAGAGAGAGGGACAGTGAGAGAGACAGAGAAAGAGAGAAATAACTTTATTCAGTTTTTCACATGGCCTTAGTTGCTTGAACACTTAGTTGTGTACATGGTGCTGGGGTTTGAACCCGGGTCCTCGTGCCTGCCAGTCAAGCGCCGAAACCGCTGAGCTACCGCTCCAGCCCCCAGAGATGATTCTTTAGACTTAAGTCTGGAATTTACTGGTTGCCAAGGTGCTGGGAACTGCCCATCTGTTTTCCTCCATCTGCCATCTTCCTAGTAGCCACTGAGTGACCATGAAAGGAAGACATTTAAGTAACTGATGAGAAAGGAGAATTGAAATTTATAGCCTTTAAAAAAAAAAAAAAAAAGAGAGAGGGACAGTGAGAGAGAGAGATGGGGAGAGAAAGAATTAATTTTATTTAATTTTTCATTGCTCTGACACTTGGTTATGTATGTGGTGCCAGGGTTTGAACCTGCATCCTCTTGCATGCTAGGCAGGTGCTGTAAGTGCAGAGCCACAGCTCCAGCCCCTTATATTTAGATCTTTAAATAAGCCTCATTTATATGCACCATTCACCCATCTAGTCTACTGTCACTTTTGCACTTGTGATTCACAGAAATCAACTCTTTTTCTTCTTATTTCAATTCCTAATCTCCTTGTACTTGGCCACCATAATTTGTTTCTGGTAAGTGTCCTCTATCTCAGCACTTTCCTTTTACATTTTAGCTGTTTCTATCGAGACAAAAAGAAATGGATTAACAGTACTGACTACTCTAGATCTGTGGTCAAATTCCACTTTAATTTTACTCCATAAATTTCCTAGGCTTCATTTTTGCCTCTAATACACACAATCATTTATCACTAAAAGTTTTCACTTGTAGAATCTATTTGACAGTTGAGATATATAATGGTGGCCTTTGAATTGTAAAGCATGTCTACCAGAATGCAAATATGCTAGGCAGCTGCCTTAAAAATAATCAAACTTCCCTGGGGGAGAATGAAGAGGGGGCATGGGGGGAGGGAGGGAGTGGGGGTTGGATATCAATGCAGCTAGAGGGAGGGAGTAGGTGGTTATCAATGCAGTTGGGAACCTGCAACTTTCATGAGAAGCCTAACTAACATGGGGGTAAAATAGGGGAAACATGGGATCAGGGAGTAGTCAAAGAGGGGAGACCATGGACTAGCATCAGCCTTAACTTACTTTGTCA
>PVKS010036226.1:0-19497 GCA_004027875.1 Aplodontia rufa | reverse complement strand
GTGTGTGTGTGTGTGTGTGGAGGTGGAGAGTGTGTGTGTGTGTGTGTGTGTGTGTGTGTGTGTGTGGAGTGTGCTTGCACATCCACATGTATGTAAAGTGCAGGAGCAACATGTGCTTTGGCAGAACCCAGGGACCAGCCCTGGAGAGCTAGATCAGGTCAGCTTGGTCTCTCCACTCTACTGCCCTGGCAGTCCTGGCTTCTAGATGTTTGGACAACCCTGTTCTGCTGGACATAACCTTGACCCAGATCTGCAATTGAGGTCTTCCTCAATTTTTACACCCATTTCCCCTGAGCTTACTATACCAAATAGAGAAAATTCTGCTGGAGATTTTGGAGGAAGAGGAAAGGTAGAAATGCAAAGTAAACGATTTCAAATGTTTATGTTGAATAACTGGGTTTAGTCACCCCCATCCTGTCCTGGGGTTTCTCTCTGGTTCCACTTGCGTCCCAGCCATCTGCATGCCCTGCTGCCCTTCTGTACCCACTCTATAGCTGCCCTTTCAGCTCCATTCCTCTTCTTTACTCCCAGGATTCCAAATGCCTCTTCCCTTCTTTAAAACTCATTCTACAAAACAAAGGGGCACTACTCAGCAGATCCTACCTTCTGTACCTACATGTTTAAAAAGCATGGTATCTTCACCAAGCGTGGGGGCAGATAAGTGTAATCACAATGACTCGGGAGACTGAGGCAGGAGGATCAAAAGTTTCAGGCCAGCCTCCTCCACAACTTAGTGAGACCCTGCCTCAATAAAATTTAAAAGGGCTGGGGATGTGGTAAAGCACCCCTGGTGCTTCTTCACAAAAGAAAAAAAAAGTTCATTATCTGCTACAGGTACCCCGTTGTTCACTTGTCTTCATGTGTTCCTGTGAGTGAGGGGTGTTGTGTTCATGGATGATGCACATCCGTGTCATAGGGTGGCCACGTGAGGTGTGGATGGCAGAGGTCTGGGCAGTCTTGAGGTCAGGGAGATCCACGAATAGGAAACGGCCTGAGAAGGAGGAGAGGGGCACGCTTGTGGTTGGCATAGCTGAGCAAGGGACTTACTGGGGTGAAGGCAGGCCACAGGCCAGCAGGGAATGGGAGCCAGGCCAGGTAGGAGAGTTGCTGATCCCTGTCACTTTTGGGCTTATCTCTGTAGCTGATATAAAGGGATCCGTTGCAACCACTTAATTTTAAAAACTGAACACTTGCTATGTGCCAGATTAAAAAATAATAATAATAATAAAAAGCTTTGTAAGCCTGGTGACATCGAGAGGAGCGGGGCTGAGTCCTGTCCAGGCAGTGTGTGGGGTGCAGGTTCCAGCTTAGGTGGTGTGGCTGGGACAGGCTGGCATGGGGTGGGAAGTCAGACGTTCATGGACAATCCTGCTGACCGGTGGCCTCCGTTGACTCAGGACAGCACCTCGGTGTGACGAAATGCAACATCACGTGCAACAAAATGACCTCAAGGATCCCCGTGGCTTTACTCATCCACTATCAGCACAACCAGGAATCCTGTGGCAAGCGCGCGATCATGTAGGTACCGCCCTCACGGCCTCACCATGGTCCCTGTCCAACCCGCCCCCCTCATGCTTGCTCCTGGCAGACGGGCCACCTTGCTGGCCTTGATATCTGTGCCACACGACAGAGGTGGGAATGGCTTCCTGAATGGCCCAGTGTGGGCGGAGGGGTGGGCAGGGCAGGGCCCTGGCTTATGGCCTGCAGGAGCCACCAAGGGACTCATTCTTCCTGGGCCGAAGTGCGTAGGTTACAGCCCTCAACCTCCGCTGAATCTCGGGTAGTGCACGGCAGACCCCAACAGACTGGATGCAAATCATGCCCTGGCCTCTACCTGGCCAGGTGGCCCTGGTCACACTGCTTACCCTCTGCACCCTGGCTTCCTGATGGGTAAAATGGACCATGAGGATGAAAGAGGCAGTATAATTAACATGCTTGGCAGGATGCCCAGAAGCACAGGGATCCTTATGTCCAATTGGCCGATGAGACTTGGGGAGGGATCAAACTGAGTCATTTTCTCCCTGGTTATCCTGGTCACTTACTCCTCCCCAGATCCCTGTGGGTAACTGCGTAGTCGCTCAGCCCTGAGGCCCTTACCCAGGACTGTCTTTGGGGCCCTGGAGCAGCCTCCACCAGATCACAGGCCCAGCCACAGGAAATGGCCAGCGGCCCTCTATAGTCCACGTTCTGCTAAAGGAAGTCCAGTGCTTCCTGTCATCGACTGTGCAGTTCCTATGAGGCGCAAGATACAGGGTGCACTCCTGCCCGACCTCTCTGTTGGCCGGTCAAGGATCACTTCTGCTAGATGCCCCCAGTGCTTGCCCCTGATTTTTTTAGGTGAAGGTGCAGTGGGATGTCAGGGACGGGTACGTGGAGCTTCAGAGGGTCTGCAACATCACCCTGGCTTCCCGGACATCTCTGGCTTCCCAGCCTACCAGAGCCGGGTTCATTCACCGTACAGCGTCCTCATCTGGAAGATGGGGGTGACCGTGGTCTGCCCGTTGCAGGCTGGGGGTGAAGTACACAGGCCATGGCATGGAGACCGGTCAGCACTGCCCTGCAGTCTCAGGGTGTGCCAGCCACACACAACTTCAGAGGATGCTCAAGATTGGGGGTCACCTTTGAAATGACTTTGGCTCACTAGAAGGCCTTCAGCCTGAGGACACAGAACAAGAAGAGGGGCGGGGTCTGGAGGGGAGCCAGTGGAGGGAGAGGAGCAGGACTTCTTGACATGGAGTCCTTCCAGAGTGAGGAGGCCCCGCTAGGGAGCTTCCTTATCACACACCTGACTTCAGAACATACTAGTTTTGTATTTTTTTTTTTTTCAGGGCTAAGGATCAAACTCGGGGCCTTGCACCATGCTAGGCAAGCGCTCTGCCACTTAGCTAAATCCCCAACCCCTAGAACATACTAGTGACAGCCCCTCCCAACCAGGAGACTCCCAACCCAGAGCCCCTGGCTTGGTGGCAACCTTGCGATTATTAACATTGTTCCCATTGTCAGCTTTTACTGACTTCCTGTTCTGGGTGGTCTTTTTATATAACTACTTTTTTTTGTTGTTTTTACAATACAAGAAGTAGGACAACCAACCTGTCCCCTTTTACCTAGGACTTTTGCCTAGGTTTTGAAAGGGAAAGGCCTTTGTTCAGAGAATGGCCTCAGGCAGGGTTTTTCTGAGGCCTGGGTCAGTCCCCCTTCTGCTGGTCTGCATTCTATCTCCAAGCTCAGGTAGGACTTGGGGGTCAGGAGAGTGAGTACCTGAGGTCTCCCACTAGGAAGCCAGGGTGGGGGTCTGCCTGCCTGCTGTACCCATCACGCTATCCTGGTTCTCTTGGTATCTGGTCGTCACTGGGTCCTTGTCTTCCTCCCTTGTAGCTTGGAGACCAGAAAGCACAAACTCTTCTGTGCTGACCCAAAGGAGAAATGGGTCCAAGAAGCTATGGAGCATCTAAACCGCCAGGCTGCTGCTGTGACTCAGAATGGTGGCACCTTTGCGAAGCAAATTGGCCCAGTGAGGCCTGCGACCACCCCACCCACTGCCGGGGGACAGTCCCAGCCTGCGCTCCCTGAGCCTGAAGCCACAGGGGGGAGCAGTAGTTTGGAGATGATTGCACCTTCCCAGGAAGCCCAGAGGCCCATGGGGACTTCCCCAGAGCTGCCAGTGGGAATGACTGGATCCTCAGGGACCAGGTCACCTCCTACTTTGAAGGCTCAGGATGAAGAGCCTCCCGCTGGGCCTGAGGGCACTGAGCTGTTCCACACAGCTGCCGTCTCCACCACCCATGTTTGGCAGAGCAAACCTGGCTCTGACCTTTGGGCCGAGGAAAAGGCCCCTGAGCCCCACTCCACCCAGGTCCTCTCCACTGAGCCCCTCACTACTCGGGCCCCCAGCATTTCATTCCTAGCCCCAGAGGAGAACATTCGGTCTGAAGGTCAACCCGTGTGGGTCAAGGGACAGAGCCCTGGTCCAGAGTCCTCTCTGGGGCCTGAGGAGATGGGCCCTGCTCCAGCTCACACGGATGCTTTCCAGGACTGGGGGCCTGGCCACGTGGCCCATGCTTCTGTGGTCCCCATCTCCTCTGAAGGAACCCCCAGCCGGGAGCCAGTGGCCTCGGGCAGCTGGGCCCCTAAAGCTGAGGAGCCCATCCATGCCACGGTGGACCCCCAGAGGCTGGGAGTCCTTATTACTCCAGTCCCTGACACCCAGGCAGCCACTCGAAGGCAGGCAGTGGGGCTGCTGGCCTTCCTTGGCCTTCTTTTCTGCCTGGGGGTGGCCATGTTTGCCTACCAAAGCCTCCAGGGCTGCTCCCGCAAGATGGCAGGGGAGATGGTGGAAGGCCTCCGCTATGTCCCCCGGAGCTGCGGCAGCAACTCGTATGTCCTGGTGCCAGTGTGAGTGGCCTGTGTCCACTTGTGTGATTCGGACAGCTGCCTGGGGACCCCCATCCTCATACCCACCCCCACCCAAAGACCTGGCCTGAGCTGGGTGATGGGAGCAGGGAGGCAGGATCTCCCCGTGCAAACTGCTCCAAGTCCCCAGGCGTAGCCCTAGGAGACCACCCTTGACCACTCTCAGCCTATGAGGGACAGAAGGGGTGGCCTCCAACTTACCCAAACCTGAGAACTCTCCTCTGCTGCTGGCTGGTTAGAGGTTCCCTTTGACCCCGTCCCAGCCCCAGTGAACAATTATTTATTGAATGCCCAGCCCGCTCCAAGCCTCCCATCTCACCCACAAGTGGCAGGCCAGGCCACTCCGTTCCCTCCCCAGACCTCTTGTGTCTCTTGGTCCTGCTGCACTTGCCAGTCACCCCCGGCCAGCTGCGGTGCTATCTCTCCCTGGCCCCTGTACAGAGCCCACCCGCTAACTGG
The DNA here is from genome assembly GCA_004027875.1 of Aplodontia rufa. NCBI lineage: Eukaryota > Metazoa > Chordata > Mammalia > Rodentia > Aplodontiidae > Aplodontia > Aplodontia rufa. Next base: position 14,628 of record PVKS010036226.1, on the reverse strand, counting down.
GGTTGTGTCTTTTCTTGCATGAGGCTGGAGCAGTGTTTCCTGGACCTGCTCCAGGAGAAGCCCCTGGCAATATGGGAGGGGGAGAAGAGGTTCCTGGGTCTTCCTGTGTGGTGAAGCAACTTTGAGTCTGATGGCTGGAGTTCTGGCCTCAGCTCCACCCACCCACCTACCTAACAAGGAAAGAAACCTCACTGACACTGAGACCCCTTTCTCCAGCCCCTGGATGCATCCTGAGCCTCCTCAGCAGAGCACCTTAGCTGGTCTCTGCCATCCCTGCGACCTACGGGCCTGCAAAGGGCAATTTGATAGTTAAGGTCCTGCCCTGTGGGTCCCCAAGGTGGGGCTGGACTGGGGGACCTGCAGGGTCAGAGGAAGGCCCCTTCTTTCCTCGCCAGACTTTGCCCTGCCGAGAGGACCAAGGGAGGGAGGTTGTCAAACCCTCCACCACCCCCAGAGGAGGCCACAGCACTCTGTGAAAGGAGCCAAGGAAAAGTCCCTGGAGCCGCATTCTCTGCCTGTGACTTTAGGGACTTTGCAGGCAGCTGGCTCCCTGTGATCCAGCTTGCCCGGGGTCTCTCCTGCAACCTGGGTTCCCTTCCGCCTCTCCCTCCTTGAAAGCCCAGCTCTGTGCACTGCAAATTCCTCTCTCACCTTCGCTCCCACCACAGGCAGGGCCAGGAATTCTCCTTTATTTCTTGTTTATTTCTAGAAGGGACTCTGCCCTGGAGGGAGAGATGCAGGGGAGGGGAAGCTGTGACCATAAAGTCCCAGGTTCCCTATCTGGATGCTGGAGATTCTGCCAGGCCTGGAGCTGAGCCCTCGGCTGCCCCTACAGACCTGAACCCTCAGGGCCCCTGTGGCAGCTTGTCCCTCCCTCTCATTGTCCCCAAGATTGACCCTTGGACACTTGCCCTCCACGAGAAACCTCTGCTGGCCCCGGGCTGAACCCAGGCGGCTGCTCAGAGAAAGTGCACAGCCTGGAGAGGGGAGGGCGGTTCTGATCCCACCTTGTCCTGGCTCCTCCAGGCCAGGAGAGACTTCAAGGGTGGTGACCTTCCTCCCTTGTGAGAAAGCTGCTAGGGCTGAGGGTCCACTCAGCAGGAGAAGCAGGACAATCTGGGGAGGACTTGGAAGGAGTTGGTTGATCCTTTTGTTTCGGCAACCCTCATTAACAATGTCTGTGCTATTTTTGTATTTTATTAATAAAATTTAAAAGTCTTGTGAATCAAACAAGGGTCGTTTCTCTGGGATGGAATAGGAAGGGGCCTTGCTGTGTATTGGCCCTGGGAAGCCCTGTCTCCAGCCTGCCTGGAGCAGGGGACAGGAACTTTTACAGTTAGCAAGAGAAGGGGGAAAGGAGGGTTGAGCCCCTGACCTGGTCTGTTCCACTCAGCTGTGTGATGTTGAGCCAGTGCCTTCACCTCTCTGGGCCTGTATAAAAGCAGATGTGAGACTTTTCTTGTCTGGCAAGACTCAGAATTCCCTGTGAAGCCCCACCGCATGCCCACGAAACCACCATTTCAGGGACCCTGTTGTCACTGTCAGTGACCCAGTGACTCATGGAGCAAACTGGGCCACGTTTTCCTCTTTACTACCTTGATTCATTCCTGCTTAAGATAAGGATTGAAGAGGATTAATTCTTCTCCATGGACCTGGGAGCTCATAGATAGGACCTAAGTGTGAGCTTCCGGGTGGCCCCTCAGCCCTCCAGTGCCCTGGGGTGGAGTCACTAGCGCTGCCGGTTGGAAGCGCACACGCAGCCTATTGATATGCAGTAGTTCATGGGTTCTAAGACCACAGTTTTCACACGGGAGAGACCTGGATTCTGGCTCAGAGCAGCTCCCCAGAGACCCTGGAGGGTTTGTGTCTTTTAGTTACAGAGCTAGACCTGAAGCAATCGCCGAGAGGATTCCCAGCGCTGATCGGAGTCGGGAGGGGGCCATGACTGTGTAGTGTTAGACACAATCACAATGGCCATCGTTTAATGATTGCGTCACGTGCCAGGCAGTGTGCCAAATTCTTTACGTGTGAGGATCCTCATTTCACCCATGATGACAGTAAGGATGTGTGTGACCTGCTCAAGGTCACACAGCTTGTGAGCAGCGGAGCTGGGCTGTCACCCAAAGTCTTTTTCCAGAATTGGAATCTTCAGCAGTTTCTAAAATTGCAGATCTACTGAATTCAGACATAGGAGTGGCCACCTGGGAATTGCACCTTTGAGCTGCAGCTTGTGCCCAGACCCCTTCCCTCCCTCTCCTCTCACCACCTTGCGCTGACCCCCAGGTTGGAGGACCCCCGCCCCAGACGGCTCACTCCTACCCCGGGCTCTCTGGGTCCCGGAAGTGGCTGCCCCTGGCCTTCTCACCCTCTGCCCTTTGCTGTTAATTCTTCTTTTCTCCCCTGTGTCCTCTGTACATTCCCCAAAAGGGTGAGGCCAGGCAGAAAAACAGAAATGAATCGCTGGGAATCCCCAGCTTCAGGCTGAATAACAGGCACCTGAGAGGGTGTGTGTGTGTGCACACAGAAGCGTGTGTGTGTGTCGTGTGTGCATGCCCAGCTGCCCCTGCGTGTGAGCCGCAGCTCAGGGCATGGCCAGTGCCCCCTTTGTTTCTTCTCGGTCATGTACTTTCCCGGATAAACATTGATTCAACTGCAGAAATTTAAGACAGGATCTGGTGCCAGGCTGGCTTTCCTGAGCCACCAGAAAGTTCAGTGGCCAGAACCCAAGAGCTTCCTCCTCGATCTTGCCAAATTGGGAGTGGAGAATTCCGGAGCAGCACATGTTTTAGAGTAAATGCCCCTCTCTCACTTTCAGGGGAATCCTGACATCCTTGGAAGACAAAGTGGAATTACTTGTACTGAATATTTTTATTTCTAATAATGTATGGGCAGAATATAATATGGGGATCTCTGGTTGTGTGACGTTGGGCAAGCAACTTAACCTCTCTGGCCTCGGTTTTCTCTTTGTGTAAAGATATCATGAGATAATGATTGTCAGGTGCTTAAGAAATACCATGGGCCCAATGAGGCTCTCAGTAACTAGAACCTATGATTATGTAATAAATGTTTCCAAAGGACAGAGGACCACTCTGTTGCCCCGGCTGTTCTTGAACTCCTAGGCCATCCTCCCATCTCAGCCTCCTGAGTGGCTAGGACTATAGGCATGCACCACTGTGTCCAGCTTGAAACATCTATTTCTGTCTGATTTTGCTATTGGATACCCAAACAAGAGTGTAGAATTGTAGGATATCAATAAAGAAATGCAGTCACCCTGGTCTTCAGTAAAATTGAGGAAGAAATATTATGGAGTCCTGAAGCAAACAAGAATAATTTGTGATTTGCTCAATCTTTCCCTAAACTAATACCTACTGGTCAAATTGATACAGTTTTTCTGCTCTAAATTGCTTTTGAACTTGGCAAGGTCAAAACTCATGAATCACAACTTATTAAAACCAGACTAGCAAGAGGACTTGGGGTAGAAAGGGAAGTTGGTAGGTTTTCAGGTCCTTGGAGACTGGGATGGGCAGTCTTTCAAGTACTTCTGGCTTTTTGCTTCCTGGGCACATGACCTGGCCACTCTTCCTGACTCCCTTGGCATTGGTGGGGCCAGGTGACAAGTTCTTGTAAGGAAACTAGGAGTGGAAACAGTGTGTGGCTTACGAGGCTGGAGTATTTAATACCCGGGGGGCAGATTCGTTAAAGCTGCCAGTACCTCAGCTGCAGTCCCTGGCAAGACTCCAGAAGGTGGCTGGGCCTCAGACCGGAAGTGCCTTGGAGCTGATCTCTGTGGACCTGTCGGGTGCAGAAAAAACAATTTTGTAGTTTTAGGCCAGGAAGCATTTGAGGTTATTTGTTACAGCAGTAGAACTCAGCCTGTCCTGACGGACACCACTACCATGAAGAAAAAATACGTGGTGCTTGGACTAAGTGGTCTCAACGTGTCAGTAATGTTCATGCTGCTATGAAAAGGCTTGGAAAGGGGGCCAGAGGGGTGGGCTAGTGGTAGAGTGCTTGCGTGGCACACGCAAGGACCCAGGTTCAAATCCAGCACCACACATACAACTAAGTGGAAGGAAAACAAAAACCTGATTAAGTAAAAAAATAAAATAAAATTGACTCTCTCTCTCAGAAAAAAAAAAGAGGCTTGGAAAGGAAATCCTCCCTTCATCAAGGCAGATAACCTTTCCACTACCATCCATCTCACACCCTTTTCTCAGCTGGGCTGGACGTCATCTTAGGCTACCAGCTGTCTCTGATTTTATCTGAAACTCTCACCGAGGGCAACATATTTCTCCAAAATACGTTGATGCTCAAGGTTCTAGAAGCCTGGATGTGATTTATGAGATAAAAAAGTAAACAGGTAGCCAGGCACGGTGGTGCACACCTGTAATCCTAACAACTTGGGACGCTGAGGCAGGAGGATTGCAAATTCAAGGCTGGCCTGGACAACTTAGTGAGATTTGGTCTCAAAATAAAATAAAAAGGGCTGCAGATGTAGCTTAGTGGTAGAGTGCCCCAGGATTCAATCCTCAGTTCTGGAAAAAAATAAGTAAAGAGGGAAATGGAAACTAAAACTAACTGTCCGGTACCACCTCTTTGCCAGGTGACCTGGGTCAGCCATCCTTTCAAGTGTCTCCAGAGGGGCTGGAGTGGTGGCTCAGGGGTTACAGCGCTTGCCTGGCACGCGCAAGTACACGGGTTCAAACCCCAGCACCACATACACAATTAAGTGTCAGAGCAGCAAAAGCCATGTGAAAAATTCAATTAAAAAAAATTGATTCTCTCTGTCTCTGTCTCTCTTTCACTGTCCTTCTCTCTTAAAAACAAAAAACAAACAAACAAACAAACAAACAAAAAAACAGTCTCCAGAGCTCAGAAACCAAACCAGAGCACACTCTGGGCTGGCGGGCACATGACTCAGGCTGCGTGGCACAGTTCCAAGAACTATCAAGGGCCCTCCTGCGCCTGGGCCTTCTGAGGGTCCCAACCCGCCAGCCAAGCCCCCGCCTCATTTGCCCGGTCTCCATTATCCCATTCTCCTCCCTCCCCAACCCGTCAATCTTCTCCCTGCCTGGGATAATTCACCCCATGGGTCACTGTCCTTCTCCTAAGCATCCTTTGATCTCAGCTTGGATGTCACCCTTCCCTGACTCCCAGTTTAGTGAAGGTTCCCTGCTCTGTAAGATCCGCGCGGGCAGTCAGGCTGTCTCCTGTTCCTCCCTCTGTTGAGTGAAGCGGGGAGAAGGGCCAGAGCCGCCTGTGGCCTTTAGCACCCCTGCCTGGTGTGAGTGTGGACCCCTTTCTAATCTGTGGAAAGCCCTCCTGTCTGCCCAGGCAGATGCATGTCAAAGCATATTGTGGAGGAAAATATCTAGCTGCCTCAAAGGGATGTGACAGACTGAAAGTGCTCATGGCCATCACATGCTGGTTAGGACCAGGACTGCTGTTCCCCAGTCTCCCCAGAGGAGGGCGCAGGTGAGGGACTCCAGCAGCCCTGGACTCCAAGCTGCCTGAAGGCCAGAGCTCCTGTCCATCCCGATGCTGTCCTGGTCCATCCCCAGTGCTCATCCTGCTTCCAGGCACTATGTGTTGTCATGACTACCACAAGCTAGATGGCCTTGAGGTGCCTTCCATGTGGCCCAGGGTCCTCTGTCCTGGGGGTAGTGGCCAGGGAGGCAAGCAGGGGCAGGAGCCATTCAAAGGCGCCAATGAGAACAAGACACCAGGCTTCTGGTGAGGATCACTGTCCCCATCACATTCCTCTGAGCCTTTGTTCTGTTGTTGTTATTCAGGTGGTTTTGCTTTTGTTTTTGAGACAAGGTCTCGCTAAATTGCTTTGCTAAGTTGCTGAGGCTGGAGATCCTGCTGCCTCAGCCTCTTGTGTCCCTGGGATTTACAGGCATGTACCACCATGTGCAGCTCTGTTTTTCCCTTTTTGTGTGGTGCTGGGGCCTTGTGCATGCTAAGCAAGCATTCTACCACTGAGCCACACCCGCAGAGCCTTTTAATGAATTGTGTCATGTAACTCCTGACACAATTCTAAGACAAGTTTGGACGTATAAAGGTCCTATTTTCCAGAAGGGAGTGCAAGGACACAGAGAGGTTAAGGAACTACTCAAAGTCACACTGCTATTAAGTTTGCAAGCAGCAGCTGCTCTGACACCAGAGATCTCAGTCTTTTTAGTTATTTATGGGTGTAGTTATTAGAGGGAATAGCGTATAGTGACAAAAAGAAGGAAACACACTGGCACCTATCAACACAAATGACTCAAAAACAATGTTGCAAATTTCCAAAGTACGGATACTATATGATAGTGTTATTATAAAGCTTAAAATGTACACAAATAATACCTTACAGCTGGCCCTCTGCATCTGAGAATTCTGCATCCGCAGAATCAACCAATTATTAATTAAAATAGTCAGAACAGTCAAGTGCAGTGGCACACACCTATAATCCCAATGTCCTGGGAGGCTGAGTCAGGAGGTCGCAAGTTCAAAGCCAGCCTCAGCAACTTTGCAAGACCCTAAGCAACTTATAGCGAGACCCTGTCTCAAAATAAAAAATAAATAGGGCTGGAGCTGTGGCTCAGCGGTTAAGCGCCTCTGGGTTCTATGCCTGGTATCAATAACATAAAGTACTCAGAGAAACTGCATCTATATTGAAAAGGGTTTGTCTTTTCTTGTCATTATTCCCTAAACAATTAGAGTATAACTATTGCCATAGTATTTACATTGTATTAAGTATTACAAGTGATCTAGAGATGATTTAACCCGAGCAGGAGGATGTGCAGGGACTACAGGTTAATACTACCTACACCATTTTATAGAAGGGACTGGAGCATTCTGGATCTTGGTATTCACAGGGAGTCCTGTAAGGAATCCTCCTCAGGTATCGAGAAACAAATGTATAGTGTATAAGGATATGCACATATTAGTTAGCAAAAAATGCAGAAATATGCAGGCCTGGGACTGGAGCCGTGGCTCAGCGGTTACAGTGCTTGTCTGGCATGCGCAAGGATGCAGGTTCGAACCTCAGCACCACGTACACAATGAAGTGTCAGAGCAACGAAAGCCACGTGAAAAATAAATAAAATTGATTCGCTCTCAGTGTCCCTTTTGTTTTTCTTCCAAGGCTGAGGACCAAACTCAGGGCTGTGCGTGCTAGGCCCTGTACTAAATCCCCACCACCCCCTCTTTCTTTAAAAAGAAAAAAAAAGAGGGGCTGGAGCAGTGGCTCAGTGATTCCCACACTTGCGTGGCATGCGCGAGTATGCAAGTTCAAACCCCAGCACCACGTACACAGAAAAGTGTCCAAGAAATGAAAGTCACATGAAAAACTAAATAAAAATTGCTTCTCTCTTCCTCTCTCTTTTTCTCCTTTTTTCTTTAAAAAAAAAAGAAAAAGAAAGAAAGAAATATATGGGACTAATGAATAGCAAGTTATGTGTGCCCTAGGACATGGAGGGCAGTGATTAAGGAAGGACAAGGACCCCCAGGGACATAGGTTATACATCTGTTAGCCCGTGGGGGACACATGGTGGCTCACAGTGCTGGGCTTCAACCGGACGCGCTCCCTTTGGTTGTTTTTACGTTTAACTCACACTCCCTCCTGAGAACACCCGCCTCCCAGCAGGGCCTTTGCCTGGGGTCAGATCCTCACTGGACTCCCCCCGGCCCCACCTCTTCTCCCGTCTCATTCCTGTATTCCCTCACCACCACCAGGGGGCACATCCCTAATGGAGGCACCTAAGAGGATAGAAGGAGTCACCTGCTCCCCACCTGCAGACCAGAAGACTTGGGGGTCAGGGAGGAGGTGGCTGGGGAGGAGAGGTCAAGTGGGCTGAGAAAGACATCGGGGAGCAGAGGGGGAAATCAGGGGCAGAGGACCATCCTCCCTAAGTAATCTATAAATTCAATGTGTTTCCAAGAAAAATGCCACATTCCTCTTGGAGATGGATGAGATCGTTTTGCTTTCACTTAAAAACAGAAGTGATGAGTTGAGAGCTGGACGGAGCCCAGGGGAAGCAGTAAGGAGGGGCTGCTGTAAGCCAAGTGGGGTGCTGTGCGGAAGGAGGGCCACAGCCCGTTCCGGCCTGGATCCAGGGGGCTGCTAGGACCGGTTTCTCTCCAGAGAGGGGTCTCCAGGGGCTCATGATTCCTGGGTCTGGGCTCTGCTGTGGCCCCACTGGTGTGAGCCACAGTCCAGGAGGACGGCACACGTTTCCATCTCCGGGCACTGATAAGGAGCCACCCTTCTCCCTGTTAGCTTCCTGGCAGTGGCCAGGGTCAGATAAGAGTGCAGAGAGACCCCCAAGGCCTTCAAAGAGACCTGACACACAGGGCTCCCCTCCCTGGGCTGCGGGGGCTTCTGGCGCTGACCCTGGTGCTGAACAAATGTCTCTTGGGAGCTCAGAGGGGACAAAGGGGTGGCAAAAACCCCACCACCATCAGCACCGACAGGCAGCCAGGCCAGGAACGGCAGACTTCTGATTTCTCAAAGGCATCTGTCATTGCACCTGTGGGGTGAGCGTTGAGTTGTCCCAGGGCCATCGGAAAAACAAGGACCTGCCTCTGAAATAACTTGGAAGCAGGAATAAATGCTCCTTGGAAAGAGCTTGGGAAGAGCTTTCAATGAATAAAGGAATTGATCTGTGGTGCCAGAGGGGAGCCCAGAAGTCGCAAGGCCCAGGGGTCAAAGAGAGACCCGGTGACAAGTCCACTAGCATGAGTGATACTCAAAGAAGGGCACGTGTGCTCTGCCTCAGGAACAATGCCAGCCATTCATTATCCAGCCAGCCAACAAGAGTGTATGGGGACCTACCATGGGCCAGAGAATACGCTTCCCTCTGTCCTGTGGGACTTACGTCCCAGTGGCAATGGGGGTGGGGTACAGGTGGGAGACAGGCAGCAAACAGCAGACCTCAGAAGCAGGTTATGACATTCACCTTGCAGAAAGGTGACACTCAAACAAAGATCTGAGGGGGCAAAGGAAGTTGAGCAGGCATCTGCACATGAATGTCCTGAGGAGGGAGGGAGCCAGGGTGTGAGGCCAGGGGGTGGCCAGTGGAGCAGCAGAGGTGGGAAGGCTGGGAGGATGCCAGGGAGGGCACAGAGCAAAGCAGGGCCTTTGGAGCCACCGGCACTTTCTGAGCACAGGGGCCACAGTTCCTCTGGCTGGCGTGCTGAGGACAGGTGGCAAGGAGAGGGTAGAGGCAGGGAGACTGCCTGGAGGCGGCGCAGGAAACCAGGGAGAAGTGACAGTTCTGGATATATCTAGAAAGCCACGCAGTGAACTCCCCAGCAGAGGGGAAGTGGCAGGCGAGAGGAAGAGGTGCTAAGGAGCCACCCAGGTTTCTGGCCCCAGTAACCGGAAGGAAGGGGCTGGCAGAGGACGGGGGTGGAGCAGCTGTAGGGGCTTGGAGAAGCCTATTTGGCATGGGGAGTAGGCAGATGGTTACACGAGTCTGGTTTTGGGAGAGAAACTGGGAACTCGCTGGCATATAGATGATATTTAAATTCAGGGACACAGCATTTACCAATTATAGGCACAGAGGCAGTGATGGGGACCAACGCCTTCCAATGTACTTACTGTTATTATTCTCATTCTGCAGACATAGAAACCAAGACCCGGAGAGAAGTGACATCAGCTCAAAGTGTCACCACCCATTGATGATACAGCCAAGTTCAAAGCCAGGCCACCTGATTCAGCTTTGCTCCTAAGGACTCAGCTGCACAGCAATGCTCACTTTACCCTTTACGGCATGTCGCATGCGGGAGACAATAGACTTAGGCTCAAGATGGTGGTGTGTGTGCAGGGGGTGATAATTCAGAAAAGAAAAGGACAGGAGTGTGGTAGTGGCAAACTAAGTCACAGAGAGGGAACACACTTGTCCTCCCGGAGGCTACATGGAGGGCACTGAGATGAGAATACACAGGAAAGATGGGCTAGATGGAGGGCAGGGTATAAGGATTGGCCTGAAGAGTTTCAGCTGAACAGGGGAAAAGGCAGCGAGCCGCTGATGGTTCTTGAGGGGGGCAGTGGCTGGTCAATCCAGCCCTTATGAAAAACTGTCAGGTATGAGCATGCTGGCTGAGTGACGTTAGGGGAGACCAGAGAAGAGGAAACGGGCCCAGTTGCTAAGACCGCATGGGAAGGAAGAGGGTTGAACTGGTGGGAATCAGGAGGAGGTGAGGAAGCTGGGTGCCTGGGAAGATGACACTGAGCAGAGCCCCTTGCAGAGGTGACGTGGGGGCTGGAGGTGAGGAATGAGTCAAGGGCAAATTTTCAGACTGGGTGTGCTGATGCAGGGGTGGAGAATGATACCAGCTTGAGTAGAAACAAGGGAAGCTGGTTTGAGAGAAAACTTGTTCTTGGAGCCAAGTGAAGCAGGAAGGGATGGGTTTCTGCCTCCCTGGCATGGTCCAGCTGGGAGACAGAGCTGGCAAGACTGGGAAGGAGCTGATAGGCAGGCGGAAGCCATGCGGAGTGCTGGGTTCCACAGGTGCCTCTGATTGGCCAACGTTCTGAGCTAGGGACAGAGATTGAGTGGGGGACAAAGGTCTGGGGTAGAAGACTCAGGGAAGGAGAGAGGGTTGCTTGAGGCAAAATGAAGTCTAGAGCAGAGCTCTGAGCACGCTTCTGCCGCTTGGTAGCTGTGCCTTGAGACTAGTTTTTAAACCATTCTGGTTGGTGTCCTCATGATCTTACCTCCAAAGGCTGTCGTGAGGACAGAGTAAACCAAGAAGCACCATTGCTCAAGGGTGGCAGTGAGAAGTGGAGTCCCAGGCATCCCAGGGAAGAATCAGGTCCTGACTCCAAACAAGGACAAGTGTCAACAGCAAAATCCATGTTCATAGCAGCTCAATTTACAATAGCTAAATTATAGAACCAACCTAGATGCCCCTCAGTGGATGAATGGATCCAAAAACTGTGGTATATACATACCATGGAGTTCTACTCAGCTATTAGAAACAATGATATTGCAGCCTTGGAAGGTAAATGGATGGCGATGGAAGAAATCATGCTGAGCAGTTAGCCAAACCCAGACAGTCAAGGGTCGAATGTTTGCACTCATCTGTGGAGGCGGGAGCTAGACCCTGGCCTGTGTGAAAGGTGGTCTGTTCTCATGTATTAGACCCAGCAAAGGTGTAGCAACACATAACCTAGGGCAACCATAGAGATGTACTGGGGGGCGGGTAGGTGGGGGAGGGGAAAGTGAGGGAGAACAGGGAAGGATCTAAAGGGTAAATCTGATTTAAGAATATATACATATCATATTGTTACTTTATATGCATTTTGATTGTACAATAACTAAATTTCTTAATTAAAAATCATTTACAAAACAATGGGGGGCTGGAGCGGTGGCTCAGCGGTTAAGACTCTTGCCTGGCAAGCACAGGGATGCGAGTTCAAACCCCAGCACCATGTATACAACGAAGTGTTGGAGCAATTAAGGCCACATGAAAAACTAAATAAAAATGATTCTCTCTCTCTCTCTCTCATTGTCCCTTTCTCTGAAAAAAAAAAAAAAAGGATGAGTGTCAAGAAGGAAACGGGTTCTCAGGAATGATGAGAGATTCACTGAACCAGCTAGGTACCAGGAACTTGATGCACTTCGCTCAGTTAATTCTGCCCCCATGCCTCGAGGGTGTGTCCACATCATACCCATTTACAGATAGGCAAAGGAGGTTCGTAACGGCGCTGTTGGTTACACAACCAGGAACAAGTAGAAGAGGGAGTGGGACCCAGGGCTGGGGATATTGCTCCCAGGGCATCTGCTGGTAACCACTGCCCCACACTGTCCTTTGTGAGGTGATGGGGAATCCAGAGAGCAGCCAGGAGGGACTGAGAAGCACCGAGAGAGCAGCTTCCTGGGGCATCAGGAGCAGAAGCCACGTCACTAAGGATTCACAAGTGGGCAGAGAGGAAATGGAAGGGGGAAGTGCAGACCGTGCGGTGGAGACATTTGGTCACAAATGGAGAAACTGGAGGGACGCGTGAGCCGGTGTTGGGGTCAAGGAGAGGTCTGCACGCAGAGGAGAGACAGGATCCTGATGTCAGCAGAAGGGGAGGGGTCCGGAGGTGGGAGACAGTGGAGAGCCAGGAGACAGGGGTGTGGCTGAGGAAAGGAGGCCCCTCTGGGATAAGGAAGGATTGGGATCAAAGACACCATTGAAGACTGGCATGGTGGCACATGCTTGTAATCCCAGAGACCTGGGAGGCTGAAGCAGGAGGATCTTAAGTTTGAGGCCAGCTTGGGCAACTTAGCAAAGTCTTGTCACAAAATAAAAATGAAAAGGGCTGGGGACGTATCTCAGTGGAAGAGTGCCCGTGGGTTCAACTCCAAGTACCACAAGAGAAAATTGTTGTGGGGTGAAGGAGTCGCTGAGATAGAGTGAAAACAGAGTCCATGGTGTAGTTCAGAAATTTCTAAGGGATCATCCATCTTCCACATATCTATGCATGATCCTCCATTCATCCATCAGCCATAAGCGTATTCACCCATCCTTCCACAATCCATTGGTCCATCATCCATCCACCATCCACACACATACCCATCAGTCCACCCACCCATCCAGCCATCCATTTACCCTTCCATCATTCATTCATTCATTCATTCACCCATCCAGCCAACCACCCACCTCTTCATCTTTTGACTAAGTATATTTTATTGAGCACCTATTGAATGCTAAGTCCTGGAAGAACAAATTGGAACACAAAAGTCATCCGTATTTTCAAGGATTTCAGTCTTCTGTGTAAGACACAATTCATAAACCAGCAATCACAATGCAACCTGGAGAAAGGAGTGTTGTGGGGAAGTCAATGACCTCTGGGGACAAGAGACCGGAGGTGGGGTTGAAGAAAGGAAGTGAGAGCCCAGGCTGGAATCTGCTGGAGGGTAGGAGTGAAAGGAAGTGGACCAGGGCGGTGGAAGTGAGTGTTCTAGATGGGAGGAACAGCCTGTCAAAGGCTCAGGCATCAGCCAGAGCCCCATAGTTCAAGGAATCAAAAAATAAAATGGGCTGGTGGGTGCTGAAGCTGGAGGTAAAAGTAGAGGCTGGAGAAGTAGCAGGAATTCCGGCTTCGTCCTGAGGCAGGAGGAAGGCACTGAAGGATTTACGAGCAGGGAGAGCTTTGCGTTTGGAAGAGATCTTTGGGCTTTGGAGAAGAGGATGCCCAGGAGGGGGCAAGCCTGGAAGCTGGGACCTGAGTGTGGGCTGTGTCCAGCAGCAGGGTAGAGGCAGAGGTCATGTGCATGGTGAGGAGAGGGATCCACAGTGGTGCAGCAGGTTGCTGACCAATTGAGTGTGGCCTCTGAGTGGGAGCCGGAGCAGCAATGACCCTTGGGTTTCTGACCTGAGGAACCAAGCAGACCCCCAGCCAAAATCATCAGTAAGTGCCTCAGAGCTTGGGATTGAGGGTGGGAATAACGTTAAGAACCCACAGACCTCAGCAGGGCTAGCTGTGATCGCTGGCCCTCCCCACTGGCAGGGCAGGATGGGTCCAGCCTCCACTGGCAGAGGCCAGAACTGAATGCACAGAATGCTGGATCCCTGTGGAGATGACCTGGGGGAGCTGAGCAAGTCCCTACCTGCTCTGGAGCCTCAGCTGATGGTGGCAGGACCTGGGATGACACTTCTGTCCACCCCGTGGCTCTTGGTCTGTGACAGTCCAGCACAGTGAGGGTGATGAAGCCACCTGGCCTCAGCCCTGTGACTAACAGCAACACTGACTCCATCCCATCTCTTGGGGACAGGCTTGCTCCCAGGCCAGGCAGAGCCTGTGTGGGAGCAGGAAGCTTCCCTCCTTCTTTTGCAGAGGAAAGGACCAGAAGCCTGCAGGTCTCACCCTTCAGGCCAAAGCTGGGTGGGCATTAATCCCCTTCAGCTGGTCTTACCCCAAGGGACTTCCTCGAGGTAGCAGCCTTGGGACAGGGACAGGAGGGGTGGCAGTGCTTAGGGGTGAGTGTGGCCAGCTTTACCTAGAGGGGTTGGGCACAGAGTCACCATGACCATGTCTTCCTACTCAGATCCAATTCTCCTTTCACGCTCTGCTCCTGACCACACCTGTGTTCCTGCTTCACCCCACCCCTCCATCTCCCTCTGCCACCTCCTCTAGGCAGCCCCCCTGTTTGCCCCATGGGACCTCCAGATTCCAGATTCCTCGCAGCACTGTACAGGCCTCTGGAGGCCCCGCTCCAGGCTCGGACTCCAAGGCATCCCATCTGGAAAGCCCCTTGGAATGTATTTCATTGCCTGGGAAAATGCAGGCAGAATAAATTGGGTTAATCCCTGCTGAGGAAACCACCTCAAAAATGTCCCTGGGCTCCATCACTGGATGAATGGATCAAGAAACTGTGGCATATCTATACCACAGACTTCTACTCAGTCACTAAAAATTTGAAATCATGGCCTTTGTTGGTAAATGGATGGAGATGGAGAAAAACATGCTGAGTGAAATTAGCCAAACCCAGAAACTCAAGGGCTGAAGTTTTCCCCCCTGTGTGGAAGTTGGAGTACAACATAGGAAAGAGTGAGAGAACAGTAAGTTTAGACAACAGACACATCAGACACGGACTACCAATCAGACACGGACTACCAATCAGACACAGAGTACCAATCAGACAC
>PVKS010036225.1:0-19548 GCA_004027875.1 Aplodontia rufa | reverse complement strand
GCAATGACCAGCACCCCCTGACTCAGAGAAGCCAGAGTCCTCATACACAAGCCCTGGTTGGCCAGGTCCCAGGGGAAATGAGCCTGCCGCTTTGGCCTCATCACCTGTTAGTGTCCTTGTCCCCTCCTGTGGCCAAGCTGCCCTGTGCCTCTGCCAGCTTGCAGGGCACCCTCCACCACCGTTGCTCTGCCAGCTCCCTTTGCCTAGGATGCTCCTCTCTACATATCTGCCTGCCAGCCTGCACCTCTGGCATCTTTGATCAACCCCGCTCTCTCCCAGAGTCCTTCCAGTGCGCCCTGGGAAATGCCACCAACCTAAATCCCAATGGTCTCTGCTCAGCGCCAGCCACTTCCCACATGGCGACTGCAGGGAGCTGCTGCCCCGTTTACTTGTTTATCTGGAAGGACATGAGAACTTTCATACACGTACTGCATGCTTAAAAGAAGAGAAGGGCCTCAACACAAAGCTATTGATTAAATTGCTTCCTAAAATTGAAAAAAAAATGTGTTGGTTACAAGATAAATTCTTCTTTCAGGCATCAGCTAGGTCAAGTTGGTTTTTGTGACTTAAAAGGATCAAGACTAATAAATTGATTTATGCTAGTCTAGCAAATTCTATGAATTGATGCTAATGATTCAAATGGTCTTTGTTAGAATTTATGTCTCCTAAAAGTTGGTATTAAAATATTTATACCCATTTATCTACTGATCATACTTTTTCTGGAAAGAATTAATCTTAGAAACAGACAAAGGCCCATGCACGTAGAAGTTCATTTGCTGTATTATCCGCCATGAATGCTTAGATAGGAGGAATAAACTCAAGCTTTAGCACAGGGTGGGCATTTTCAAAATGCAGCTGGCCCGACCTGTGGGGACCCTGAGGCCTTGGGAGGGGTATGCGAGAAGAAAGCTATTCTCAGGATACCACCTGCTATCCACGGTTGATGTCTGCACTGTTGGCTTCACAGCATGGAGACCGGAACTCTCAGCCTTAGCAGCAATCACAGTGGTGACATGAAAACCTCCCAGCCTCTGTGGGAGTGACTGCCACCATGTCCTGAGGGCACTCTGCCCTCCTGCTGGTTGTTTAAGTCCCTTTCCTTTAGGAGACTGCAGAGAAATGCTGCACGTTCACCTCTGATTGTTTGGAAGTATTTGCAAAGGAGGTCTCGACTCTCACACACGCAGTGTACACGCGAAAGAGGCACCTACACACACCATCTGATTACACCGTTCCCCAAAACCACAGATGCATTGCAGGACCGAACGAAGCTTGAGTCTGTTTCTAGGGGATCGTTTCACACTTGGCGAAAAAATTAAAAAATTATCATTTCATTAACTCTTGAGACCTCTGAGCTCCTGAACTTCCTGACCTTCCCTGTAAGGAAATAGGGGGAGAACCCAAAGACTCGGCTGCCCGCCGAGGACGGTGACCGTAAGCACAGTCCTGGTGTCCCTTTAGAACTACAAGCCTGCTTGCTGCCTTTCTCATGGAATTCCAGGTATTTTCTTCAGAGAATGGCTCTCTAAAAGCTACAGTTACGCAGACTTCTGTATTTGATATTATTTATTTTTTTCAAGTGAAAAAAATGAACTTTTCACTCCCAGGATCATCTCTGATGAAGCTTGTAGTAAGTAATAAAATTCAAACTTTAAACAACAACAATAAAAAAAGTTTTAAGAAACTTCTATTGGCCACCAAGAGTTTGATGGGTTACCCGCATTTGACTACCTTCCTGATGAGCTCGTGCTGCTATCAACAGAGGCAATGTTTTGATGGCTCCCGAGTGTGTTGGGATTGGAAGGGCTGCATAGGTCCGTGAGTGGCCATTTCCAATTGCTCAGCCTGCCATGCTGCAGAACCCTCCAGCACAGCTTTGTCAGCCGGCGCTAGAAGATGACCAGGAGCACCTGGGGAGAGCAGGTGGCTCAGCACGGCTGGTGGCAGCTTACGCTGAGCTGGGGAATCGTTTTATAACAATGCCGGAACCATTAGAAGGATTTCATGGTGTTCCCCATGCGGGTTTGTCACATACCCATGTTTTCATCTCCTATTCCACTCCGGATCCTGCCCTGGGGCATGGAAGAGGTGGCCCCCCAGGACCTGCCACTGCACAGCTGGCTGTCTGGGGTGGGCCTGCCACTTTCCTGGCGTTGCTGCTAAGGAGGTTGGGTCTGAGCTGCAGGATCCCCAACATTCCACACCAAGAATGATCTGGCCAGGGAGACAGGGGTTCCTGCACTCTGGAATTCCTCCGCCACCGCTCTGTCTCTCAAGATGAGGGTTTGGTTTGAAGTCCTTGTTCACTACACAATGCCCTTTCCAGTTGGATTCTAAACCAACTCACTTTTAGGAGCATTAAGGAAAGAAAGACGCATGTTTCACAACCTTCTGACAGACATCTAGGTAACCAAGACTAGTCTAAGGTGATGTGGACAACGCATGCCCCGTGGGAAGTTCACACACAGAGAGGGAACGGACCCACCTGCAGGTCCTAAGGGGACAGAGGAGCGGAGAACATCCAATGCACCCCTGTCCCATCCCGCCATCCTGCAACCTCCCGCCCGGAGACCCTGCTCCCCGCCCGCTCCTAACAGCTGGCCTAGGCGGGGCAGGCGAGGCCGGCTCTGTGGGCAGCAGGGCGTTACCTTTCACGGTCACGTGCACGCTCTGGCTGGTGGAGAGCTGAGGCTGCACCAGGACGTTACAGGTGTACTCGCCCTCGTCCACCTCCTTCTGCACGTCGGACAGCTTCAGAGTTCCATTGTTCTCAAATGCCACCTGGCGGTGGTTGAAAGGAAGCAGGTTGGAGTTCTTGTACCACTTGATGGAGTAGTACGGGTAGCCAATCACCCGACAGTGGATGTACGTGTCCCGTCCTGCTATTGCTGTGATATTCTTCATCGGTCGAATGCTTGCAGGCCCTGGGGAGATACAAAGAAACTTTTGAAAATAACTTAAGGGTACATCTCATGTGGAGACATGGGCACGTCCTTCCTTGGTAATTTAATGGTTCATCTCATGTGGGGACATGGGAGCATCCTTCCTTGATTATTTAAGGATTCATCTCATGTGGGAACATGGGCGCGTCCTTCCTTGATAATTTAAGGGTTCATCTCATGTGGGGACATGGGAGCATCCTTCCTTGATTATTTAAGGATTCATCTCATGTGGAGACATGGGCATGTCCATCCTTGATAATTTAAGAGTACATCTCATGTGGGGACATGGGCATGTCCATCCTTGACAATTTAAGGGTACATCTTATGTGGGGACATGGGCATGTCCATCCTTGATAATTTAAGGGTACATCTCATGTGGGGACATGGGCATGTCCTTCCTTGATAATTTAAGGGTACATCTCATGTGGGGACATGGGCATGTCCATCCTTGATAATTTAAGAGTACATCTCATGTGGGGACATGGGCATGTCCATCCTTGACAATTTAAGGGTACATCTTATGTGGGGACATGGGCATGTCCATCCTTGATAATTTAAGGGTACATCTCATGTGGGGACATGGGCACGTCCTTCCTTGAGTTAAAACAGATGATTTTCATGGAAGCTCATTGTTTTCCATTAAATAAAATTTCAGGCGTTTCATTTAGGATTTTCTTCAAAGATTTTTTTTTCCTTTTATTACTTTCAAATGCATTGAGCACATGCTAACTACTGTCCTTATTGGCAACTCCTATTAAAGAATTACGAGATGAAGGCAGATTGACCGGTCAAAGCAGCTAGTCTACACTGCACTGTCATGGTGCCACCTGGGGGTCATTTGGATGTCTCTGTAAGGACGCAATGGAGATGGAAGGAGTGCAGGCCACACAATGGATGTAGGTTAAACGCCACGTACATGAAGGCGTACCATGAGCGTAGTCAAACAGGAGGGAAGGAGAAAGAATGACATGCAGAGCTTGAACCAGGAGAGCAAAGATCAGATCCAGTGGACAAGTCTCAGGAGAGAAAGGACCAGCTGACTTAGGAAACAGGATGCCACCCCCACTTCACCCCATGGGGCCATTCCTGAGTAGGGAGGCAGGGCCGGCACGTCCTCGATCCTGGCATTCCGGGGCTCCCTCGAGCATGCACAAACCTCCTGCTCCACTACAATGCGTCATGTGTGTTTTTCGAGGAGCTGATTTGACAAGCACCTCTTACGTTTATTCGAGCCTGGTACAGGACGACTCCAGCCGAGTTGTTGGCGGTGCAGCGGTAGACACCCCCGTCGCGGACCTGCGAGCTGGAGATGTTCAGGTAACTGACCACGTTCCCCTCGGATGTGATCATCTGGCTGATGCGGTGGCCCCCGCCCTTGAGGATGGGGTCGTCGTCCAGCGTCCACATGATGGTGGGCAAGGGTGTCCCCTTCACGTTGCACATGAGGGACACGGGTTCTGCCGGACTCACCACTTTTTCGCTAAAGGCAGAAATAATTTTGGGAGTTCCATCTGCAGGAAAACAAATCATGGAAGGAAGTGGTTCAGACAAGCAGTTCAACAGCCCCGAGCATGGCTGTCCAGCACTTAGTGGGCATATGCAGCGATGGGGAAATCCTGTGTAGGTCTGGATTCACCAACGAGCAAAATCCCAAGCTGAACAGGGGTTTACTCTCTTTACTACAGGCAGATGCAGCATTAGTAAGCTTTGAAAAAGCACATCTGTATTTCCTGATTGACGAGAGGAACCCAAGTGTACCCTGGACATTCATGTTACTCATCCCTGCTCCCCCAGTGTCCTGTTCAAAACGCATGTGTCCCCTGGAGCTGTGAGCATGCAGCACACCCACACCGCAACGGTGGCCGTCACTTTCCACTTCCGCCAAGTCATTAAGAATCTCTCCCTAGGGCACTGTTCAGAAGAACACAGAAAATGACCCAGCATCTAATGATCCCACCTTGGTCATTTTCACATGAGAAATGATCAATGATCTTTTAGAGATTTAAGGTACAAATGGCAACTGCATTAATGTCCACGCAGAATCTGAGAATGAATATGAGCTAAATAAAACTCGAACCCTCCTATCATATGTTAAATATATCTCTAGGTACTGTAAGCAGGGTGGCCATATAATTAGTCATCTAGCTTGGGGTGTTTTTGAAAGTAAAATGGATATTGCCAAATAATACACCGGGAGAACAGACATGAGCCAAAAGTGTCCCAGGTCAACCAGAACCTGGATCTTAGAGACGTTCCCATGGCAATGTCTAATCTTTAACAAAGATCAACTTTTCATACTACATTATTTTTCTATCACATAGAAGAACTATTTCCCTATTATTCTGGGGCAGTAATCGTAGTATGTTTTCCTTTCTTTACATGTCTTTGCATTACAAGAAAAAGTTATACTTGTATATTAAAGAAAGTGTAGAAAAATCAGAAGAAGAAAGTTCCCAACTGGCCCAGCAGCCTCAGGTGAACTAATTAATACTAGGGCATTTTTTTCCAGACATAAATGGGTCATTTTAACATAATAGTGAAGACTTGAAACAGGATTTCTGAATCTTTCAATAAACTTCACAGGTTAAACTAAACCATTTTGCTTTTTTAAAAAATTTTGTGCTCAAATTAAGGCTTAGTTCCATAATTAAATATAATGATTAATAGAATTTTCTAGGTTTTGATTATATTATAAAGTAATATATATTTATTGTTGAAAAGGTGAACATATAGACAAACAAAAGACAGGGGGAAAATCAAACTGCATGCAATTCCATCAGAGAAAGATAACTGTGAATTGCTCTAAAAACTCTCGAGGAAATGTCATTCCGCACCCAGAATCTGGAGGGGGCCTAGGTCTGGGACCCACTTGGCCAGCTGTGCAGAGCCCTGGGCTGCCCACTCCACTGTCCCGAATACTCATGGGCTCATTCCAAGGGCTGCAGGAACCCTCCAGGGGGCTTGTCTCCCTATGTCCTAAGAAATAATACACTCCAGTGACCCTGGACTGTGAAGAGTGTGCTGCGCTCTTCTCACTCTCAGTGAAAAGAGCACTTTAAAATATTCAAATGAAGCCGGGAACTGCGACACAACCTGCAATCCCACCTACTCAGGAGGCTACTTCAGGAGGACTGGATCTCAAGTTGCCCAGGCTCACTTGGGGAGGTCCTGTCTCAAAATTTTAAAAGAGTAAAAAGGGCTGGGGTTTCGGTAAGTAGCAGAGTTCCCCTGGGCTCAATCCCTTGTAGCTCCTGGAAAAAGAAATAAGGCAAAAACTGCTTCTCAGGGCCGTGCATTCGCATCACAGAGAGGTCAGATCCATCAGGCTGCTTCCTGCATGTCACCAGTCAGCAACGCGTGGGAGGGATGAGGTTATTTGCTTGTCCCCATAATTTCCCATGTTAGGCAGGATATGTTCAGCTGTTAATCTCTCTAAACTGACTTTTACGCTCAGCAGTGGAAACTCAAGTATTTTCATCCATGTAGGAAAGAGCTCTCACCATGTTATTGTTTACAGACAGTGACATGTACAGCCCTTGGGTGCAAGGGTGAGTTCTGCTAACTACGCACCTGTGTAGCCCCCAAGACCATCCAACCTAAATTAGGTTTCCCATGAAGATCCCTCAGGGTCCTTCCCATCGATCCCACCCTCTGCAGGCCAGTGGTGGTTTCCATCACCATGCCCGAATCATGCAGAATTCTTTCCTTGCAGAGACTTCCACAGTTCAGTATTTTTACATTCATGTGTATAATTTATATCAAACTGATTTTGCGTCAGTCATAGTGTGAGGTAGAGGTGGATGCTTTTTGTCATGTACTTATTTACTTGTTCTGCGCGTTTGTTGAAAACACCCATGGAGCACCCCATGTGCTTTTGGAAGCCAGCTTGTGGTGTACGTGTGGGCACCATGCCTGTGTGCCTGGGAGTGATCCCCTCCACCTTGCATGGTGTGGCCTGACGCTTCATAGTAGGGCTTCAAAACCTGTACTACGTGGCTTCTAGCTTTGTTCTTCTTTTCAAGATCGTATGCGTAGTTCTTTGTCCTTTGATCTTCCATATTTACATTTCAAACCAACTTAGACTTTAAGACTTCCATTTTTCTGTATAAGTTTTAAAATCAATCCAAAAAAATGTTGGGATTTAATTGAGACCGCATGTCCCAGCTCAGTGAGAATTCTTGAGAGTATGTAGTTTTCTAATCCTTGAGCATAGGATAGCATTTGAATTTCTTAGGTTATCGCAGTTTTCTTTCAGCAGTTTTCTGGATCCTCATGTCTTCCCTGTTAGGCTATTGTAAATGGACATTTCAAAATACTATTTTCCACTTGTTTCTTCCTAACACAGAGAGAAACTCGCATGCTGTTCTGGTGTCTTGTAACTTTCTAAACCCACTAGTAGTTCTAGGAATCATGCTATAGATTTCATGGGATGCTCTATGTAAACACCGGTGCCTGTCATTAAAGCTAGCTGAGGTTTTTCCTTTCTGAACTTTGTGCATTTTATCTCCTGTTCTAACTTCTCCTATGACACCGATGAAAGACCAGAGTATGAGCTCCCATGCTGTGGTCTCCAGCTAAAATGAAAGGCATTTAGTAGCTGGCCATTGAGAATTATCATAGTCATGGAATATTTATAGAAACTCTTTACCAGCTCAAGCAAACCCCTATAAATTCTAAGTTCTGAGAAGCCTTTACTCCAAAGGGATGCTAAATGTTATTGAGTGATCTTTTTTCTGGGTACATAGATACAATCAATTTGCTTTTCTCCTTTATTCTGTTAGCATAGTGACTCCCATCACATGTTCTTATCGTTTTGCTGATCTACTTATAGATAAACTACAAGTGATACATACACACATGTATGGGTAGGCATATGTGAATGTGGGTGCTTATTATACGATTTTAATCACATCTTCTAACAGTTAAAATTGCAGTTCTTTATGTCAAGTGGAAGAATCTTGCCTCGAGTAATCCTGAGTAATTTAAATCACATGGTCTTTGGTGCCATTGTATCTATATGTGACAAGCTTTCTAACACAGTGTTATAATTTCATGATCCATTAACTTTTGCTTAACAAGGAGAGAGCGCTTGCTAATCGCCTGCTAACGTTGGATCACCCCTCACGTCCTTTGTTCCTGCAGACCGCAGTGGCCACTTTTGAGTCTCCGTCCACTCTGATGTCCATTTACCATCTCTGTGCAGGTCTCCTGACTTCATGTCTTTTCACTTTTTGTTGACTGTGAACATCTTTATTTTGCATTAATTTGTAAAGACAGTTTTGCTGCGGAAGTCTAGTTTGATTTTTTTCTTAAAATATGTAAAGATGCTTCCCCGCTTCTTCTGTGCTCTAAAATGCCCTCTTTTGGTATTCCGTCTGTGGCTTGACTCTAATATGCATTCAATATTCTTTGTATTTTTTCTTGAGGGTTTCTGAGTTTTGGGGAGTCTGCAACTGTATTTTTTCATACTAAATTTGAGAAAATCTTGGCCATTATTTCTTCAGTTTCCTCATTCTCCACCTCCAGAAAATCATGCAATCCCTTCTGGGTCAGGCCATCTAACAGGGCCCCGCTTGTCCCCGAGTCTCTGATGCACACAATCCTCTATCTCCAGGCCTCACACAGGATGGTTTCCTTCTCTTTTCAGGGCCGTGGATCCTTTCTTCTTCCTTCTCTGATGTCGCACTGAAGCGCAGTGAATCTTCTCTTTTCTGTCCACTTCTTTTTACGGTTTCCATTTCTCTGCTGTTCTTTCTCATCTGTTCACTCATCGTATCCATATTTTCCTTTACATTATTGAACATGTTTTACATAGCACCAGCTCATTCTAACACGGGGGTCCCTTCCGGGTCTGCTTCTGTTTTCTGTCAGTTGGTAACAGTATCCTGTTTATCTGTTTTGTTTGTTCTATTTGTCTTTTTAAAATACTTCTAGTTCTTTTTAATTGCAAGCTTAATTCTATGCCCCACACACATGCTCACAAACACACATGCACAGAAATGCACATGCATGTGCATACACATAAACTCACATGCACGCACACACAGACACATTCACATGCACACACATGCACACACACATATACATGTGCACACATGCACACACAGACACATCAGTGCATACATACACACATGCATATATGTGCACACATGCACACGCAGGCCCACCATGTGCATACATACACGCACGCATGCATACGTTTTTGCAGTTCAGTTTTCCACCAAGTTTTCCAGGGAGATGAATCTATTGATTTGGAGACTGTCCTTGTTCCCTCTTTCCTGGCCTTGCCCAGCCCCTCAGTGTGCAGGTGTTTGGGATCCCTGAATTCTGCCGCCCCTCACCTGAATGCAGGAGACTAACACTGCTATTCATGTGGTTTCTTTCCTCGCACTGCTTGAACCTGGGGTGTACCCTCAGGAGAAGCACGGTGCTGATGCAGATGTCACCCAGGACTCCTTCCTGCTTTCAGAGGTCACCCCGCTCCGCCCACTTTTGGTGGTTCTCCATCCCGTACCTGTACTTCTGCTCTCCCAAGTTTATAATCTGTATGTGCTTGAGCGTGGCCCTCACATGTGCTATTTTATCATTAAGAACTTGAACCCGCCGTTATTCTTCTCCACTATTCCATCTGCTGATTGCGAAGCTGGCTCCAGTTTATCCAGCTCCTAGGAAATGCTCTCCGATTTTCCATCGAGTCATAGCATGCGCAGCTCATGTGGGGTGAGCCATTCTCTTTTGTCTTGATCCACAGCGATCTCAGTGGGAGCTCCCTGCAGCCTCCTCGGGGAACGCTGGCTGTACACGGTTCTGCAGCAGGTACGGATATGCGTTTGCAATTCCATTTCTCCTCTCTTTTGCTACATTAGCACTGTCATCTCTCCGAAGAGTGAAAAAGAAAATGAAGCTTCCCATCCTGAAGGGAAACTGACATGCAACAAATAAATTCGGGAGTGTGCTCCGTGTCCCCCCTGCCCCTCTTTTTGTTCAAGTGACAGGCTTTTGGGGAGATGAAAGCCGAGGTTATTTTCCCAGTGAGACCAGAGTGTCTTTGAAATCTTTCTTGCTGTCACTCTCTGATAAGCTGAGCCCTTTCAGCGTCATTATGCATTATCAAGGTGCTCTTAGTCACATGAAGCGGTTGCCGAGGTAACTGGGCCTAGACAGGTAAGCTCTCCTTTTTCCACAAAGAATCTAAAAATAGTGAGTCTGCAAGGACTGGGGGCACTGTCATTAGCGGCCTGGCTCTGTGCAAATTGATCACCTTCTGCACTTAATCGTTCCGGAACACGGTGCCAGGTGCTCATGGGCGCCAGGCCTTCAGCTGTTTTCACCTCTGCCTTGAAAATCTCTGTCTGCAACAAAATGCTTGACTCACACCGGGCATCCCATCCCCGAGCCTGCTACTTCTCAACCACCAGCCCGGGTTAAAGACGTGGCAGTGAAAGACTTCTCTCAGCTTCAAGACTCTTCCAACTCTCTTTCATAAACTAATGGATTCCATTCATCCCCCTGCTGGGCTATTTAAAAATCACTACATTACTGTAATGGATTGATAACAGATGAGTTTTAAATTATAGCAAAGGTCACAATCTCCAACCAGACACAGAAGCTAGTTTAGTTGCCTCTGTGCGTCACTGTCTTGTGAAAGGGTTGCCTGTCACAGCTGCTTTCCCTGGTGGATTGGTAAGTGTGGCGATTAAGGATACCGCAGTTAGGAGAAGCCCAAGTCCCTTTAAACGCCACCAATCAAGTCACCCGAATCTGTGGATATCTGAATCTGTGCACCCAGCCGTAGGCAACTGTATGTCAGATGCCAGTTTTTACCCCACCAAGCACAATATTAAAATTTTGGCCTAAACATTGTTTCTAAAGTTGTCCTTGTAACCAAGAGGCTAGACCCCTCCCTGTGCCCACCTCCAGGGGCATTTCCCAATGACAGGAGACATTGCAGTTTCCATATGGAAGGGGTACTGTTGGCACCAGGTTGATAGAAGCAGAGATGCTGCTAATGTCCCACCCTGTGACAAGCAGCCCCCAACAAGGCCACTCTCCAGACACCAGGTCTGTGGAAGACAATGGTCAGCCAATCAGTAGTCCCAGGTTTCTAGTTTCTATCTTGACAAGTGACTTCAAACAGGAGTGGGCCATGTTTAAGCCACCTGGTCCCTGCTGCTTCATGGCAACTTCACGTGCACACGTGCCCTCCTACGCCTGAGCTGGTGTGACACCCTAGGGCAGAGCGCTGAGCTGGGCAGCCAGAGCGCTGCCAGGGTCTGCACAGCTCCACCTGGGTCTTCCTTCTGAGAGCCTGGGTTGGGTTCTGGTTTGGGTCCCCCCGCCGGCGAGCCCACTGACCTTCGAGGACCACCTGCACATAGTCCTGGGCGGACAGCTCGTCCTTGCGTACAAAGCACTGGTAAGCGCCCCCGTCACTTTTGACCATGTGATCCATTATAAGGTTTTCGCGGTTGATCCCTGTGATCCTCACATTTTTCCCAGGGTTGAGGATTTCACCATTGCGGTACCAGGAGAGCTCCTGGTCCTCAGTCCCTGTCACACTGCAGGACAAGGAGACCTGGCTCCCCACACTGCTCTTGACCTTCCTGGGACTGATGGTGGCTTTCAGTGGCTCTGGAGAATGGGGCAAGAGAGAGAAAGAAAGGAAAAGCATCACTGGATATCACTTCAGAGACTCACCAGCTTCTGACACGCACACATAGCACTGTGAGGGTGCTTTGCACGGTTTTTATGTCAGCATAACTTCACAGAGAACAGCTTCGTCTGGGGACACCCTCTTGGCTGCTGGTTTTCTGGTCCTCTTTCTCTATAGAAGAACACTGCTCAACTTTCTCACCAGTGGGAGTGAGGATGATGACCATGATCATCTGATAATAAGCAATGCAATGTGCTAATTTCCAGCAGGGTCCCAGGGGTGCTCCTCACGAGGCAGCAGCGATGGTTTGCCTGGGACATTTTCACATGCACCATAACCACTCACACTGCACGTGGCTTACCCAAGACCAAGGGCACCCAGCTGCAAAACAGCTGCTATTAGGAAGTGTGACTACGAAATACGAGGTGCTCTAGAGAAGCCTAACTGACTTGGGCAGAAATGAAACCTCCAACTCTGACTTCCGGTTTTCAATTTTAAAAACTTAATCTAATGCAGACAACATTTACTGAGCATCTATCATGTGCCAAGCATGCGTTAAATTCACAGATGAGACAAAGATCAGTCGTTGGTGGTGTAAACTTGCATGTTCCATAAAATGAACATTTTTCATGAGTTATTTAAGTCAGTCTTCCTATAACTCTGTGTATTTTGCATTATCGTTTGGAAATTAAATAACAACCAAACCCACTCAACAGCTACATCTCAACAACACGGTTTTCCTGACTTTTTTGTCACCCCAACTGAGGCAAGTTGGAATGGAAAGAGGATGTGTCCAAGGAAGGGTTCCTCATTCGGTTTAGATGAACACAAGGTCCTTGGGGAGAAAAATACATATAGGACAAGACTATGAGGGACCTCAAGGGTCTGGAAAAAATCAGAAGGCACTGGCCAGAGTGTTCAAAAATGCTGAGCCCACACGGTCACATCAATTTTTAGGAAGATGGGTTGATCATATTTTATTGGCCAAATGAGGATGAGGAAGGTGCTCAATAAGGAGGCGCCACAGATGTAGAATGGATTCACCCTAAAGACCCAGCGGTGGACAGGGCAGGGACAGAGCATGTCCAGGAAGCACCATGACAGCCCATCTCCAGGACATGGCAGCACCTGGTCGTGGGAAGGAAGGGCATCAAGGGGACCCAGGATTTGCAGTGTGCGTTCAGGAGGGGAAATGAGCTCATGAAAGCCATTTGGAGGCAGAGACAGTGGGAGTTCAGTTTGGTTTTGGAACGAAGACATAAAATTTGGAGACACTTGTGTCCAACACTCAGGAAGGAAACCGAGGTGAACCATGTGGATTTGGGGATTATATTCAGAGGGGAGGAATTTGAAGCCATGAAAAGCAAAAATAGCTTCGCAAGGAGAGAAGCTTCCTGTCTGGAGAACGGCAGCAGCAGGCAGGAGCCATGCTCCCCCTGGGAAGGAGGACAGGAGAAGAGGAAGGAAGCACCCGGGCCTCCTCTGGGGTGCAGAGGATGACAATCGGGTCAGCAAGCAACTCCGGACAGAAGGGGCCTCCGTGTGACCCTCGTGGTGGTTGGTGTGCTTCAGCATTTCATCCAGCTTTGTAAATAAGTGGAATCGAGAGGAGCCCGTTAATGGCAGGTCAGAGAACCTGCCTGGCCAAGGCCCTGCACCCCAGCCTGGTCCTGTGGTCTTGGGGGAGTCACTTTGACTTGGTTTCTGTGTGATCACCATGCGGGGCACTGGTCTAGGTTAGAGTGTGCCCTGTAGCCACACCACCTCTGAGGGCCTGCAGCCGAGGCCACCGCAACAGGCCCCCATGGAAGAGGAACTGTGGAAGATGAAGACTGAACCATCTGGGACACTGAGTCCAAGCTCCGCGTGTGGCCGACTTGAGTCCTACATTTGCTCAGACAGAAGCTCCATTTGGAAAGGTAAAGAAACATCTGGAAACAGGCCACCAAGAGCTACTCTGGCCCCTGTCACCTGTGCCAAAACAACCATCTGCCCTCTCCCCTCTCTGTTTGCAGAGGCCACTCTGACCCCAACAGCTGGGTAGCACCAGCTCAGAGAAGCAGTCCTGTGGCCAGTGACAAGCACAAGGCGCGTGCATCAGACAGCTGCATGTCACACCCATGCTGCATGACCTCCAAGGATCCCTCTGAGCCTCAGCAGGGAGTGACGAGGTGGAGGGAAGGCTCTGGCAGTCACCGATCACGGGTGCACCACCCACGGTGGCCGACACCACCTCGGCCAGTTACCGTCCAACTTACGTTTCACGTACAGGCGGCCTATCACCTTAGCCGTCCCATATCGGTTGGACACTTCACACACGTAGCTGCCTGAGTCTGAGGGGCGCGAGTTCTCAATGAGCAGCCCCGTCACTGTCTTTTGGAACCTCCCGGAGGTCTCCAGGGGCACGTTGTCCTTCAGCCAGCGGTAATCCGGCTCGGGGTGCCCGAGAGCTCGGCAAGGGAGCTCCACACGCTGGCCTGCCATGGCTTTGCGAAGGTCGAACCCGTCCAGGATGGAGGGCGCAGAGTTCGCGGGGTCTGTGGAAGAAGGAGAAGTCTTAGGGCCCTGAGCAAGGAGCTAGGTCATCTAGAACCGCAGGGCTTTCTGCGCAGCCTAGATTCTGCCCATCACGCCAGCTGCAGATGCAGATTCAAGATTTACAGAGAATCCCCCAAATGCCCCAGGCACGCAAATTCTGCCCGTTCAAGATCTGAAAAAGGTTGAAGACTGGTGCAGATTCTGCTTATCATTCTCTCCTAAAGAACTAAAATATCTGGAATCAGCAGCCTTCAACAGAACTGTCAGCTCACTTCTAGGAGAGGACTGGCTTCTCAAAACGGGGGCCATCGAACTTCCCCTTTCGAAAGAGCAAGGGTGGTGGAGGTAGTTGCTTAACTTCAGTAAAATTTATTTCACATACAACAAGAGTTTTAATCTACTTATTGAACATGAGCATGCTTTATGTATTCATTAAAAACACTTTTTGGGGCAGAAGCAGTGACTCAGTGACTCGGTGGCTCGGTGGCTCGGTGGCTCGGCGGTTATGGCACTTGCATGGCATGCATGAGTACACGGGTTCAAACGCCAGCATCATGTACACCGCTGTACATGGGTGATTCTCTGTCTCTCTCACTGTCCTTCTCTCTTTAAAAAACAAAACAAAACTACTTTGCCCTGATTTTTTAAAGTTTGATCAGCATTTATTGCTGTGCATATTCATGTGGCCCTGTGCGGTACGTCAACACGTGCAACATGTCCACGCTCTTTCCTGCAAGAGTCAAGCCACCGCTTATGAGCCCCACCTTTCCCACCCAGCCTGTGGGTGGTGACCACCATCTGCGCTCAGGTGAATTTCCGTTTTCACTGTCCATTCCTGAGAGCACAGCACTTGCCTTTCTGGTGTCTGGATTATTTCACTTAACGCAGCGTCCGCTCACTTGCTGAAATGACACCATTCCCTTCTTCGTTGTGGCTGAAGACACCCACATTTTCATCATTTATGCACTGATGTGCATGGGCTACTCCCTATCTTAGCCACCGGGAATCACGCTGAACAAACACAGAGGCATGGGAGTCTCTGGCTGCTGATCACCCTTCCCCTGGGTAGGCAGCCGGAAGTGGGGTGCCTGGGTCACACTGTAAATCCGCTTGTGGGTGTGTCCTAGAAAGTCCACGCTCTTTCCTGCAATGGCCACACTAATCTACACCCACCACAGCGTGAAGGAGCTCCTTGCTTCTCCTCCTCCCCACCAGATGGGAGAATCTATTTGCCAACTACTCGCGTGACAAAGGATTTGTATACATTCACAAATACAAATAGATATTTGTATATGTTATGTTTATATATATGGCTATACACAAATCTACCCATATATAAGGTACTCAAACCATAACAAAACAATTCAATTAAAATAGTCAGAGGAAGAAATACGAATGGTGAAGGGATACATGAAAAATCTCTCGCTGTCAATAACCACCAGTGAATGCAAATCAAGACTGCAGTGAGCTCCCATCTCCCCAGTTAGAATGGCCACTCTCAAAAAAAAAAAAGAATAACAAATATTTCTAGCCCCCGTGTCTAGGGCCGGTGCAGAGGTGGGCACTGGGGACAGCACGCTCAACTCCAAGGCCAGCCTCTGGCGTCTTCGGTTCCTTCTGTTTGCCACTTGCACTAAACGGTGCCTGGCAGGCCGCGGTCCTGTCGCAGGAGCCGCACCCTCACTCCGCGCCTGGCCTCCCCACCCGGCCGGCTGCGCTGGGTGCGATCCCTCGGCGAGTGGGATCAGGCAGAGCCGGGTGACCAAGCACACTGAAGGTTCACCCCGCGGCTTTCCTTCATGCTTAACAGCGGAAACCGCCCTGCCGTGTGCGTCTGTGCTGGTTAGTCACGCTGTTCCCACATCTTTCTCTTTTAAAGGTAGAGGGACAATGAGAGAGAGAGGAAGAGAGAATCAGTTCTATTTGGTTTTCACGTGGCTTCTGTTGCTCCTAGACTTCGCTGTGTGTGTGGGGCTGGGGTTTGAACCCGCGCCCTTTGCGGTTGTCAGGCAAGCACTGTAACCGCTGAGCCACTGCCCCGGCCCCTTGTTTCCACACCTGGGCTGATGTGAGTAGTGCGGCAATGACCCAGGGAGACTGACGTCCCTGAGATGCTGACCTCAGTTCCGTGGCTTTGTACCCAGACGCGAGATGGCAGGGCCACGTGCTAGGTGAAAGGCACCAAGTCTCAGTTCCGCAGGATGAATGACTTGTGGAGATGTAACTTAGGTCACAGTGACTGTGTTACATACCCAAGATAGTCAAAGAGAGCGGGTCTCAGACGTTGTGAGGACAGCCACACACACATGAGGAGATGTGAAAGCAGGTGATTTAGCCGACGGTAACCATTTCCAAACATACACACATATACATATATACGTGTGCAATGCACATACATGCACATGTGTGCGACGTATATGCACAAACAGATGTATTTTGAAAATACTTATTATAAATAAAGTTGGAAGACAAATTCAGGGAGATGCATGTGAGGACTTGCAGAAAATGCTGCTTCACGGCAGGTGACGTAGCTGAGAGGAGAGTCCCTGTGCCGTTTCTCCTTCTTTTCCACCACGTGGCAAGCAGAGGAAAGGCTGGCGCTCCAGCAACCCTCTTGGACTATGAGATGTTTGTGAAAATGGAGTCCTCATGTGAGGATGATGATCAGAAAGATAAAAGCCAAGTTCCTGGTGACCTCAGAGCCTCCAAACCCGCTCCTTCTATGTGTGGGGGAAGCAAGCTGCTCTATTTAAACAACAGTCGCGAAATCCTCTGGAAAGACCTCTGCACGGTTGTGACGCAGCAGTCAGCAGGCGTGACTGGAACCAGCAGGAGCGTCCTCTGTGTTTGTTGGTGGCCTGTCCACTGCAAGTCTGCTCACGGTTCCTCTTCTCTGGTGCCTGGAGAGGGCAGCGTGACCCACACAGGGAGTAGCTGGGGAAGCTGCAGGGGCCTGGTGCTCCCAATAGGCCCTCTTTCCTCCTGGATCTGAAGGGAATTAGGTGCTCTGGAAAGGGTGGCTCTGAAGAAGCAGAGCCTTTCTTATGGTTGTTCTGTTTTCTTTCTTTCTTTACCTTTTCGTTCTCTCTCTCTCTCTCTCTCTCTCTCTCTGTACTAGTGATGGAGCCCAGGGTCACTCTACCATGGAGCTATAGCCCAGCTCTTAATTTTTTATTCTTATATTTTATTTTGCTAAGTTGCCAAGGCTGGCCTTGAACTTGAGATCCTCCTGCCTGAGCCTCCCAAAGAGCTGCTATGTGTGATTTTATTACGTCCTTGACTTGAGACAATATAAATACCATGGGGATATTGTTTACCAAGTGGCGATTATATCTGAGGTAAGTGTATTTCTTAGAGTAAGACATCCTAATTATCGTTTCTGAAAGCTGCCTTAATTTGTTGGGGGAATGAGAGGATGGAGCTATAGCCCTGACTCCTGAGAACAGATCTCAGTTGCACTGTGGCGGAAGAGTGGAAGCGCTACAAAGTATTCTGAACAACTAAAAATCAGTCACTATGCTCAGTAGTCAGAGGGGTGAGGGTTGGAGAAAGTAACACAAAAAATGGTTTCCGCTCTGTCATCCATGTGGGGACAAGAAGCAGCACCCCAGTGTGTGTTTGATTCTTTTTCATGACAAACCCCAAACCTCGGTAAACAAAAGGCACCTGATCTAATGTTACCCATAAAAAGTCAATGCCAATAATTGAACTTAGAAATTTTTATTCCCATCAAAACTAACTTTTTTGGTACTCTTTTGAACCCAAGGGCTTTTTAACACTGAGCGACACCCCCAGCCCTTTCTATTGCTTATTTTGAGAAAGGGTCTCACTAAGTTGCTGAGGCTGGCCTTGAACTTGCAATCCTCCTGCCTCAGCCTCCCAAGTAGCTAAAGACAGGCATATACCAATGGGCAATTGGTAGAAAATTTACGAATGTGTCCCTTAAAACAGTACTGCACAATTCCAATGACTTTATAATAGACTGGCTGGGCGAACTGGAGCTCCATATCAAAACGCAGAAACTGGACCTTGCATCATAAAACCTACAGAAATACCCCCATATGGATATGGACATGTGAAGTGTAGAAATAGTACAATTTTATTTTATTTTATTTTTCTTAATTTTTTTAAGAGAGAAGGGAGGGAGGGAGAGAGGCAGACTCAGAATCAATTTTTATTGAGTTTTTCACGTGTCCTTCATTGCTCTAACACTTAGTTGTGTACGTGGATGCTGGGGTTTGAATCCGTGTACTCACACATGCTGGGCAAGCGCCGTAACTGCCGAGCCACTGCTCCAGCCCCAGAAACAGTACAATTTTAGAAGACAAAACAGGACAATAATCTTTATGCCTTTGACTTATGGCATAAGATCAAATCTTGAAATACTAAAATTTCATCACTTTCAAAGATACCTTCAAGAACATGAAATGAGAAGCTACTGAGAGGATATACTTGTACACCATAATTCTCATAAATGACTTGTACCCAAAAACATAAAGAGTCTTTCCTTCTCTATAATAACAAGAAACACCCAATCAAAAATGGGTAAAACATTTGAATAGATATGTCACCAGAGGATCTATATAAATGACAGATAAATACACAGAACCATGCTGAAGATCACTAGTCATTGGGTCAATGCACCGTAAAGCCACACGAGATGTCACCTCACACCTGCTAGAATGAGTATCAACAAGAAGATGAAAGCTATCAAGTGTGAGGAGGATGCATGAGGAAGCGGAATGGGACAGCATTGGTGGGAATGTGAGCTAGTGTGACTATGGAAAGCAGTACTGAGGTCCCTCGAAAAATTAAAAACACAACTGCCATATGATCCAGAAATCCTACTATTGGAAATTAAATATCCAAAGGAAATTAAATCAGAATGTTGAAGAGATAGCTGCACTTCCATATTTATTATTTGCACTAACCAAGAAATGGAAAAAAAACCCCAAAGTGCCCATCAGTTGATGAATGAATAAGGAAAATGTGGTACAGATACATAGTGGAATACTATACAGTCCTTAAAAGGAGTGGAGTCCTATCATTTGGGACAATGTGGACAGGTAGTATTAAGTGAAGTAATCCAGGCATAGGATGAGTACCATGGGACCTCAGAAGTTGGTTTTATGAAGTTGAGTATAGGATGGTGGCTGTCAGAATCTAGGAGCTGGGGGGAGGTTGTGCAGTACATTACAGCTAGATAGGAACAACGTGTGCTGGTGTGCTTTTGTCCATCAGGGTGTCTGCAGTGAAAGACAGTGCTTTGCCAACCCGGAAAGCTCAAAGACAGGGCTGTGAGTGTTTTCACCATAAAGAAGCTTACAGTGTTTGAAGGGGCAAAGAGAGAG
This sequence comes from Aplodontia rufa, assembly GCA_004027875.1. Taxonomy (NCBI): domain Eukaryota; kingdom Metazoa; phylum Chordata; class Mammalia; order Rodentia; family Aplodontiidae; genus Aplodontia; species Aplodontia rufa. The sequence continues at coordinate 64 of PVKS010036225.1, read as the reverse complement.
GTTCCGCCTGCTTTAAATATCACACACCACGGGCTCATATCAAATACATGACACCTCGTTCATA
>PVKS010036224.1:0-19500 GCA_004027875.1 Aplodontia rufa | reverse complement strand
GTGTTTTTTCTTATTGTCAAATTTTCAAGTAGAATTTTAAAGTGAGAAAGAATTTATTTATCCAGTAGAAAAAGGTGAGGAAAGTAAACTTTTACAGTAAAAATTTGATTAAAACCACAGAAATGGAAAGCCAGTTTATATTGCTTATTAATATATGTGGCTTCAATCTATCTTTCTCTTTTAATCTATAATAAAAATAAAGATATAAAATAAAGATAAAAATCATTTTGTAAATGTGAAAAAACATTATATTATACAGAAGAGAGAAAAATGCATCCAGAAATACTATTTTTTCAGTTTAAACTAAAGCTCCAAAATATTTTAAATCATGCACTCATTAAGATGAAAGTGTGCATTTCACACAATTTTTTTTGTATAAAATTGGTACCTGTATTTATGTTACAGAGTCAGGAGATGAGATTGCTATAAAATGGATCGACTCTTTTGAGTGCCTTTGGATTCATAAAAGCAGTGTGTAAATAATGTGCAAAAAATTACTTGATTATCTCCAGTTGGATCACAAAGTGTCAACCTTTGTCAGCTCCCTCATTTTGTGTCATCATTCCTAACAGCTTAGGAAATAAATCTCATCCATCATGATCCAAAACAGTCTATTCTTCCTTACCCACATGGAAGGGCTTCTGCATCATCTGTATATAACATAACAGAATATATTTAGATATTAGGAAGAAGGAAAAGGGAGAGAAAGTGTTTTAATCACTTAAATTTTCACAATAAGTTATTAAACATCAGTTGACACATATGCTGTGATACACATTCCAATGGCTATCTTCCTATTCATGACTAGTTTTAGAGATTATTTGCATAGTAAAGACATTGTACAATTTTACTGAATGTGATCCAACTTAAATTAGTAAATCTCAAAATAACATATGATGTATTAGTGAAAGTTCATGCAGTACTTCAATTGCCTTTCTAGCTGGACAGTTGTCAAACTATTCTCCATTGAAAACAGTTTAATAGGTTACTCTGCTTTTGGGAAGCTATTTCAAGTCATCGCTAATGATATGTTTCATTTTGAAGGTTTCCAGATTAATTTATTGATTTGTATACTACTTTCTGTTAGTTATTAGCAATACTAAAAGCTACAAAATTTGCAGATGAAGGCTGAGAAAAGTCAATCAGTGATACAACACAATAGTTGTTGGACATTTTTTTCCAATACTATAATTGCTTGTTTAGTTGTGAAACTTGCTTCATTATGTCCTGATCACAATGAAGCTCCACTCTTCCATTAACAGGCCACCTTGGACATGTCCTGCATTTTCCTTTTCTCTGCCCAGGGTACATGTGCGAAGTTAATGTAAGTCTGCATTTGTCATGCAAGCACTGTAGCAACAGTTTGTTTTTGCTTTTGACTTTCTGCTTCAGTTATATAAATTGGGCATTTGGCAAATGAGCATATATTCTTACCAACTCTAAACAAAATTAATCCAGTAAACTTTGGAGAAAATTTTATCTATTCATCATACAGTTAGAAATTACACTTTGCTACTAATATTAAATTAGTTTTAATCCTACAAATTTTAAGCTAAAATTTTTCAAATTTTATTTATTCTATAAACAATATGACTGAGGAATTTTAAAAATAGAAATAATATTTAATTGATATAAATCTTTATATTTTAGGTTAATTATTATTGATTCTGCCCCCTTCTTTTCACACATTTGTGATCACCATGCAATATATTTTGTATGCTGTGTTTGGTCAATTTACATGTACTGTGGCCAGCAGAGACTGATGTTCCCCATTAACTTTGTACCCTGATGTTGTATCTGTGAACATGCCATGTAACATTCCAAAAGGAAATGTATGAATAAAATTGTGGCTTTTAATCGGTTGATTTTAAAGTAGGAAGATTGCCTTGAACTATTGATGGGCTCAAGGTAATCTCAAGACCATTAAAAGCAGAAGAAAAGTTTAAGGAGATTCAAAACAAAAGAAAGATTTGATGCATAGGAAGATAGAAGGCACAATGTGGAAAACTGTGAGAGGGAAATAAATTCTAGCAACATCCTCTGAGCTTAGAAGAGGACCCAGAGCCCCGATGAGAAGATTGCCCTTGGCTGACATACTGAGCTGACCCTGGTGAGACTCAGCAGAGAACCCAATCATGCTGTGGAACTGAGATTACAAATGCTGTTTCAGGCTACTGACTTTGTGACTCAGTTATAGGAATCTAATGCATATTTCTTGTTCATTGTCTTCACTATCATTATTCAATATTCAAATCATTCACATGATAGGTAATGTGGACACTAGCGTGATAAATCATGCAAAATAAAGTCAAGAAGTGACACCTACATTTAAGAAATCTGCAATACAGACAGAAGGGCAAACAGTCCTGGGAGAAAAATTTTAATGTTTTTCGTATATTTCACAGATCAAGAGAAGTGTTCAGGTGGTGTCATAGCAGCGGGCGAGACATTTCTGTTTGATGGAGTCAACAGTTCTGTGAAGGCTTTGGATAGTGAGATCCTTTCATTAAACTGACTGTCAACATTATGTCATCAGTTTTATTTCTACTAACACTACTCCAGTTCAGTGGCTGGAAATAAAGAGAAGCGTTAAATATGATATTATATGAGAGGTGATGGAAGATCAGCCTCAAAGCATTACATTGACTGGGTCAAGACAAACATAACTGAAATAAGTCGTATATTTTAAGAGTATTCCTCTAATGTCAATGTTTGCAAAGGTGGAATCATAAGTGGCAGGTAATATTTTCAGATGGGTTCATTTTAGGAATCTTTAAGAGAAAGCAACACCAGGTTGTCTTGTACATTAAGATATCCAGGAAGCAGGAAAGAAAAAGTACAAAATTATTCCAGGATTTCTAGTCCAGTTCACTGAGGAAAAAAAAGATGCAGTTAAAAGAAGTGAAAGGCTTCAAAAGGCCTTTGGGATTTAGAAATAATATAAGAGGTTTATTTAAATTCATATATAAATTCAGATATCTTTGGTTACACATAGGAGAAATAAGTCTTCACAATGAATAAGCTACATCAGAGCATGCAGGGTTGGGAGAGTGAAGAGTCCAGTAACGTCATCCGGAGCTCTCACCTAAAGAGCAACTTAAATGCACATACTAATTAAATAATTATTGCCATTCCACTGTGTACACATCCTTCAAACCATCGTGTTGTACATAATTTATATATCATTTTATCTGTAAATTAAAATAAATGAAATAAAAAATTAGAAGTACATATATTTTATAGTTCTTACAAAGGTCTTTAGAAAACACAAATTCATATAAAAAGCAATGCAGAGATTACAAATACCTAGAGAGAAAGGAAAAAGGACAATTGTTTAATGGGAAGAGATTATATTCGTGATGATTAAATACTAGGGCTGTAAGAGTGCTAATGGGTACCCAGCATTGTGAATATATGTAATGTCTATGAATTACAAATTTACAAATATTAAAATGGTAAATGTTTATGCATATTTCATCTCAATTAAAAAAAAAACTCTTAAAATGAGCAAATTAAAATACAAGGTATGGGGAGTGATTGTACATGCCTATAATCCCAGAGACTGAGTAGGCAGAGGAAGGAAGATCATAAACTCAAATCCAGCTTTGGCAACTTAGGGAGAACCTGTCTCAAAATTAAACAAGAAAAACCAAAAGGGATCAGTATGTCAATCAGTGGTAGAGTGTCCACAACTTCAGTCCCCTGTTCTGAAAAAAGCAAACAACAGCCAATTGAAAAAAGGAAGAAAGTAAAAGAAAAGGAAGAAAAAGAACTGATAAAGACAAACCCCAAGGTAAATCTGAGATTTTATGTCACATAAAAAATGTGATAAAATTCCAATGCTGACAGAAAAGCAAAGCAAGCTGAGACCTGATGCAAGTAATTGGATTCAGCGAACTAAAAGGCAGTAAGGATGCTGGATGTGGTGTTTTATGCAGAACTGTTTCTAACGCACTGTGAACTCTAAGTCAGAATGAGAGAGAGGTAGTGAGAAAGCACAAGGGGTGGGCTCCCTGGTTCCTTCACAGCGTTCTAAGTTGACGGAAGGGAGGAGTGTGCGAGGGAGTAGCTGCGTCGGCGCAGATTTTGTGGTTGTTTTTATTTTGTCATTATATTGTATTTCTCTTAGATTAAAGAAAACATTATATATTTAGGCTTTTGGTGATTAAGTAGATTAATTTTAAAAGGTTGATAATTTAGCCATGAAAACCAATTCATGGACTAATGTAGTGGATAAAAAATCTAAACTTAAATTTGAAACTTGCTCATTGTAGGCTCTCAATATACAGGACCATGCTGTCCCCTTAACGTGACTGAAGAGTCAGTTTTGTTATGACAAAAATGGGAGGCCCTACTTTATTAAAAAGAGAAAAGAAAGATGGTGGGCAAATATCCCACATAGTTTATTGTAGAAATTATGAATGATGTCTGTGTCCAAGTTAGTGAATATAATTTTTCCAGGAAAATACCATAAATTAATACCATCAGCAAAGAGTAAAGAGGGAAGGATCCAGACCTTCAGCGGTGGCTTTGGTATTCCCTATTTATCTCATTATGCACTAACACTTTAGACTGTTATGGTTCTCCCTTGACAAGAGAGATGAGAACTCACACAACCACTAAGTACAATTGCAACACACATACCATTTTAGTTTATCCAGATTTCTTGTCTGAATCATCCTTTTTTTCTTCTTCTTATCTTTTTTCTTTCTTTCTTCCTTTAACTTAATTGTGTCTATTTTTTACAATGGGTAACTTTCAGAAAACTCAGAATAAATTTTGATTAGAAACAAGAGGTTGAAGTAACAAAAAGACTAAGAGATTCTTGCAGGTGATGGTGTTGTGGATTAAGGAATTAGAAGCGCTTCTAAGTATTATGAATAATATTTTTTAAAAATAATTGAAATTGATAAATAAGGTATCCAATCTCTAGCCTAGTAATTAAAAAAATCACTGTCACTAATTGCTGTGGTTTAGATATGAGGTGTCCTCCAAAAGCTCATGTGTGACATAAAGTAAGAACATTCACAGGTGAGGTGATTAAATTATGAGAACTGTATCATAACAGTGGATTAATCCAAGAGGTGATCTGATGTCACTTTGGGACATGTTCTGTTGAGTATGTCTCCAGTAGACAGAAATACAGACATAAGTTTAGTTAGAAGTTAAAATGCAGATTTAAAAATTAACTTTGCAAGTAGGAGTGTGATATTGAAAACACAGGACAAGTTCGTATTGACTAAGAACAAGTAATGCTTTAAAGTAAGCAAGAACAATCTTATGAGGAAATAAGGGAAAGATGAATTACTAGAAGGAGGAAAAGTCTAAGATGTGGCATTATAATTAGCATTTTCTGAGTATTATCTGCAGCAGTGTATTTATATAAATTATGTTTTGTTTGTGCTGTAATGCTGTTGATATGTTATACATACTTTTCACTAAAAAATACCAGGACCTCAAGTGATTAAATATTTTGCCCAGGCTATCCATAAGGGACCTAACTGTGGTCTAAACCCAGGTTTGTCCAGATCCAAAGCTATTTCTGTTTAACACCCTGTTGCATCTGGAAGATAAGTTCAGACCAAAACCACCTTCCAGGACATTTATGTGACAGTAACTGGGGATTTCAAGGTAACTACTTGTGAAAGAATTTATGAGAGGGTTCTCTGCTGGTAGTTGTCCTCCATTTGGTCCCCTAAGTCTATTAGGGAGATGGCTATCCTTTTTGCTTCCCTGGTTTTCCTAACCATCTAGAAAGTCCTTGCTCTATTTCCTCTTACTCTTTGTTATAAGATTCTTTTTTACTTTTCTCTCTCCAAGCAGAAGCAGAAAGGAAATTATGTCACATGTTTCCTCATCAGTAGAAGGAATCCCTAGGGCTCTCTGCTTCTAATCAGAAGGAAGAATCTTCCCTCCTCACCTGAGTTCTCCACTGGGACCTTGTAGCTCAATGCTCTCTCCATTCCCTGACGAGGTGCACAGTTAAAGCTTCAGTTAGAGCTGAAATTCACTCACTGAAGACTGTACTACTGATTCCCTAAATTATTTCTGCCCACCTTCCAGTTTAAATAGTACCATAATTTAACCAAATTTCCATTAAAATTAATAATAAATATTTAAAGAAGTATTATATGACTTTAATATTAATCCTATATGTATTGGATTGTTGATGCAAAGATGATAATTACCACCATTGTCAACACTATTCATTGGGTACTTGCTGCGTTCCAGATGCTATTCCATATCTACCTTGTTTCATTTGAGAGTGTTTATATCCTTTTTCCCTTTATAGACACACACATATGCACACACACACTTAATGGGATTCAATGTATTTTGGGTTTACATATGCCAGTCTAATAAGTTGTTATTATCACATTACAGATAAGGAACTACAGTTTTGAAGTTATACAGCCTGTATAGGGTAGAATCCTATTTAAATATATTTAAATATTTTTGAGTTTTAAAAATATAGGGAAAGCTAAGATCTATGTGAACTTGAAATACCAAATATATCTACCATATTTATGAATGGATTTGCTTATCAACTGGAAAAGTTCATGACATGAATAACATCAAAATATTCTAGAATGCATACAGCAATAAGAGGTTCTAAGTCTAAAAAATTAAAGCAAAAATGGAACACTTAGAGGACCAGTCCTTGTTTTAGATGATGACTTGAATAATAATGTGTTCTGTAGTCCTGTTTTATTAGCTGTCTACTGCTTTGGCCCTGACTATTTACATTTTGTACTGATATGCAGCGTCTCTCTCCACGTGAACACACACACCATCTAGGTCCAGAGGGTGCACCTCAGCCATGGTGGCCACACATCCTGTCTGAACGAAGCACTTGAGAAGGAAGCTGTGTGGTGAACAATGACTCATTGGCACAGATCACCTTGTCAGGGCTCTGACAGGAGAGCTGACGTTGAAACAGTGAGCACCAACTGTTCTGTAATTTATGGTGTAAGAAATTTGCAGTCACCTGTCTATGGGAAGCAACCATGTGCAGCTTATTGGTCCCCAAGCACTTTTGTTACCCATCTTGTTAGGCATCTTATACTGATCAGCAGTTTGGATAGAGTCTAAGCTGCTTTAATTACCTGTTTTCCAGTTTTCCAGTCCTGATGTCAGAAAAATTTGGCCTAAATTTGAATGGGGAAGTAAAGAACAACCACCTTTGGAAAAAAATCCTAAAATCTGAAGAGCTAAAATACTTGGCTTGCATAATGTTCAAATTATTATGCCACAGCAAAACCTCACTCTTGAAGGTTTCTAAAGAGTCTCAATAGAAATAGCTTCTTACATAACATGCTACCAATTTAGCAAGAGCATGCTGAGCAGTTAGCGATGACTGACCCTGACTTTAACCACCCTCTGTCCACCACATAGGGCTCATCAGACATCTTTCACCTTGATTCACGCCTCACTGTTTGGTGAGTACTAGCCAGGTCAGTAAGGTCTGACCAGAACGCACCTCAATGAACCTCAGAAAGAAGCAACAGAAAAATAAACTGAATTATACCCTATAGGGTTACGTGAGAAAATTAAATCTGATTAAATGTAAAGCTTTAGAGCCAGGCTTCTGAAGTACAGTAGATGCTATAACGTGCTGTTTTCTTCTCTCTCTCCATCTTTATTTTGCTATTTCATTAGTTACTGAAATTGTAATAGCTCTTGGGGAACCTAAGAAGAGCTAATCAATTAAGTCTCATCCATTCATTTACTTATAGGTCACATGTTGCATAATGTCACTTTGATTTATACCCTTTTGTTCTCTAGTAGTGCTGGAAATTTCTACTCTTTCTCAGTCATGAGTCTTGGGTTAGGCACAATGCAATAGGGCTTCTTAAGAACACATGTTCTGTTTTACTAGGTATATTTCAATTCTTTCTCTTATATTGCTTAGATTAGTTTGTTTTGAGGAAAAAATTATATATAAAGTAGAAAACATAACAAACGAAATATTAAGTTCTGTGATCTGAGAACTGCAGAGAAGGAATATATTTTCAATGTTTCTAAGCTATTGAACATAACCTTTTTTTCTCATCTAAGGCATTTTTAACTTATATGGCATGCACTCTCATTTTCTAATATGTAAAGCTTTAATAGAAGAAGGGTGGGGAGAGTCATCAATCATACTTCTTTGCAAGACTGAACCTTTACTCCGTTTCATACTTTAAAAGCATGGAAGCAATAGTTTGCTATATAGTCAAGTGGGACACCTATTGACAAAGGCTATAAAGAAAAAATACTAAAAAGAAAAAAAAGCTCTCTAAACATACATGTGTGTAGATATATATGCACACATAAATATATACATGACTATATTATATATGTATGCATATATACACAAATATTTATTTACATGTATTTATGCATACTGTATATACACATATATACATGTACACATGCATTTGTGTGTGTATGGTTGCATTTCTCATTTCTATGGAATTTCGTATTATTCTATGTGAAAATGTTTTGGCAGTACTCATGGATAGGTTTAATGAAGTCAAAGACACTAGACATTGTTTAATTTGTTTGCAATGTTATGTTACTGCTTGGTCTAGTGCCTATAGAGTGTTAGAGAAGAAAACTAAGTGAGAATAAAAGCATGGATAGCTTGCATGCTGAATGATTGATTGATTGAATTTTGTACCTAGACAGTTCATGTAATCTTGGATTCTTCATCTATAAATTGAGATAAATTATACTTGTCTATCAAAAACTATTGTTCCAAAGATCAAGTTTGTTTGTGATGTAGAGTACTTGCAGATATTTATATTAAATTGCTTTTTAAATTTCTCTTGTCTTATTAATAATAAATCATAATCTTCTAATGGAGAAAAAATTCAATTTACCTTCAAAAATATTGTGGTGAGTAAATGACATTTAGACCAATTCTAATTTTCTTTTGGAGGGACTTTAATAATTTTAACAGACACTTCTAAGAGTTTGGATTCCTGGTAAACATTTATAGACATGATTTTATAATAGCATGATAACTGGAACACCCAATTGTTTATTAAGTGTACACTAAAATAAAGCAAAGAAAAATGTAAAAGCTGTTGTTTCATGGCACCTAGAGTAAGAAACTGAAAACTAGAAAGTGGGTAGAAAGGAGAAAGGGTGAGAGCAAATTATATTTAGATTAATTGTCAGTAAAGTTAAAGGGATTTTGTGTGTATCCATATATTTTAGCCTTAGTTTTTTAGATATTTCATACATTTGATATCATTTAGCAATTTTGCTCTTTAGGGAAACTGAGGTTTATCTCATTTAAATAGTTTTTCAAGGATCCACAGTTTCAGAACAGGATTGGGTGTAAACTGGTTTTCCTAAGTTCTGTGTGGGTTTTTTTTCCCACTTTGTACTATCTAAGCCTCTCTTCTACAAGGGTGGCTGATGACCCAGGAAAGGTCTGCTCCATTGCCTCAAGTTCTTCTTAATAATGTAGTCAAGTTCTTGCAAAACAATAACTTTTTAATTAAGTGCCTTCATGTGCTTGTGGAGTCTGGGTAATAATAGTGGACAAAGAAGACAAAGATTTATACCCTACATTGTGATGAAGAAAAATAAGAATCAATTATAAACTTACTGAATGAGTATATTATATATTAAAATAAAGTCTATAAGAGCTAATTAGAATATAGAAAATGAAGTAATGAGAATCAATTGATTGGTGTGGGTTCTAATTTAATTGGCTCTTCCGATAAGGTAAGATTCACTGATAGGGTGACTTTTGAGCAAAACATGAAAAATATTAACCATGTGGACAGTCTATATATCAGAGAAAGAGAGAGACAGACAGACAGAGGGAATACCCAGTACAAAACACACATTGGAAAGATACTATGGTTTATTTTAAAAACAAAGAAATCTCTAGTCAATGAAATACAAAGGCTGAGGAGGGTAAGTGTAGACAACAAATCAGGGAGATGATGGAGGCTCTGGGGAGGTGAGTATCATTTCTGGTCCTTAGGCCACTGTAAATATGGTACCTTGTACTCTGCATTCATTGGGAAGTCAGTGCAAAACTTTTAAGGCTAGGAATGATCGAATCCACTTTTGTTTTTTTTTAATTTCAGAAATACTTTGATTCTTCCAAAAATGGACTATAGTGAAGGATTGATATAATTTGGAAATGAGTGACATAAGTCCATGTTAGATGTAACAGTAGCTCAGATCGGATTGGCAGCACTGGGGACAGTGAAAAGTGATCAAAGTATAAACATATTTGTGGAGTTCAAGCAGACAGGATTTTGGTAATCTGGGCATGAGCATGATAGCCAAGAAGAATTAACAATGAATCTAAGCTTTTTAGTGTAAAGTATTGGAAAATTGAAAAGGCCACTGACTAGGATGAGTAAGAAGGTAAACCTGACAGGCTTATGGCAGAAAGATGGAAAGATGAGAAGTTCAATTTTAAACTGGTATATATGAGATTTATACTAAATATTCAAGTGAAGTCACATGAATTTAGGATAGAGAAGATTTTGATGATATCATGACATTGATGGTAAAATTAGGATCCTAGATGAGACACCAAGAGTAAAGAAAACGCAAGACAAGGACTGGCCATCCATATCAAGCTGTGTGGGAGAGGGAGAAGAACTAGAAAATGAGAACAAAGAAAAGTGGATAGGATAACTGATAGAAAGCAAAGAAAGAGCATGGAAGGATAGAGTTAACAGGACAGTCACATTTGCATAGTTATGTCGGACAAGGACAGAACCTGTATGCAATGGTGATCCCATAAGTTTATAACACAGCTGAAATATACCTACTGTCCTGTAATGTACATCCATTGTACTATCTAAGAACAGCAAATTATTTGTGCTGATCCTTATGTGAACAAACCTACATACTACCAGTCATATAGAATGTACCACATATAATTACGTATGATAAATAGTACTTCATAATGACAATAAATGACTATTCTATTGGCTGATGTATTAACTATGCATTTTCATTATTTAGAGTAGATTTCCACTCATAAAAAGGAAAGTTTATAATAAAACAGTAAGCCTTACTACATGAATAGCAGCCTCATATATGTTTATTGCATTTTTGATTGCCTAAAAGGGCCACATTGAATGATTGATCATTATGATCTAGGTGCCCTTCTCAAAGTTTGTGAAATGTCAGATTGCCTGATGCCACATTTCTCAGACTGTGTTCCTGTTAAGTAAATCGTGCTCTCTATCAGACGTAGTGAAGAAAGCATGTTAAGGAGGTGGGGGTTACTGACTCAAATACATTTGCTAGAGCAATTAATCTAAGGGCTAAATTTTTTTGGATCCAGAAATATAAAGGAGGCATTATTGGCTTTGTTAAGAGCAGGTTTGGTGGAGTGGGGAGTGGAGGATAATGAGGCAAAATCTGAGGTGTGTGTATGACAAGAACAGAAAGAAGGAAACTAAGATATTATTTCAAGGAATTTTACTAGAAATCAGAGTAAATAAAATAATATTGAAAGATAATTTCAGTTATAAATTACAGATAGACTCAATGATTGAACTTTTCTTGAATTTCTAAATTCATGCACAAAAATCTTTATCAGTAGACATATCACATACACAGAAATTTACTTGGGATTACAATTTTAACAAACTATATAATAGTAACAGATTCATTAACTTAAACACATAATTGTTTTTAGATCATGACTAACGTGTGTAATATTATAGATACAATTAATACACAAAAAATAAGATAGTATGTGCTATGAAATGTTTCAAAAATGATTTACTGACATAAATCTAGTCTTATTACATTAATTAACATATTTCTCCATTTCTCTTAGTTTTGCATTTATTTGACATTTACATCAAAGTTTCAAAATTAAATGTAATGATAGAATAAACTATTAAAATATTTATACAATCATAATAGAGGAAATTATATTTCCTTTTAAAATACGCGGAATGAGGGAGTGGGTTATAAATCAACAACTTAGAATTATGAACCAGTCTTTAGTTTTGTGGAACATGACTGCTAGGAGTCTCTGGCTCCAAATGACCCCTACTCAGACACCAGCAGCTGGAAGGGAGCATCCAGTTCTCCTAGATGGTTTTGTGTCAACAACACATGCTGGCTGTGTAGACAGGACACACTGAAAGGACACATTTTCAGGGACTAATATCCTTTCTGAAAAAAATCACAAATTGATTCTTGGAACTAAAAAGCAACACTCACATACATCAGTGTTTATGAAACTATTTTTATTTCACTAACCACAGCTTTTTATTTGCCACTGGCAAACTATTTTCAGGGTTTTGCTGAGACACCTTAGATTAATTGACACTAAAACTGGACAGTTTTATTTGAAAAAAATTGAATCTAGCACTGTTGTTCTGAAGTGAGTGTAAATGAATAGCATAGCTCATGCTCGCAGTGATAGTCACAGTCAGTGGCTTAGAGCACTCTTGCTGCATCCACCCCCAGACCCACGTGGGCTTCTCAGTTTCCCAGTGCTACTGGACCATGTGTAGTGATTACTTGGAAAGAAGACTACCAAAATCCCATGCATGCCTATGAATGCACATACTCATTTCCTATTTAGCAACAAATACTTTAAATTGTGTATTTTCATCATTCTTTTGGCCGCAAGATACCTGGCTGATGCAGAGAATCTATTAAAGAATCTGGTATCACAGGAATAAAATAGTCAAAAAGCCTCAAAATGTAAAAGATCTTCTACAGACAATTTAGAAATAATGAACATTGCAAGGGGCAATGATTTCTACACTTTGTTAAACACAAAACAATCTATCATACAGGCCAGTGTATTGATTTTGCTTTCAATTTATACTGTTCAGAGTATAAAATATAAAAAAATAAAAATGTAGAACATTATTAGTTTTTTTAAATCAAGCCATCACTTGCAAAGAGAAGGGATGTCATTTTGTTCTGATGTTTTCTCTTTGAATAACAGTAATTTCAAAAATTGCATCCCCGCATCCCGTCCATTCAAGAAAATAGGATGATACAATAATAAAGTGAATCCATACTAATATAAATTTACTAATGAAATGAAAATTACTACTATTTTCATTTACATATCATGATGAACATTTGCAGTGTGTTGAATTACAGAGGGTGTGTGTGATGTTGGGGTGCTTGGGCCCCCATAACCAGTGAGCAGTAAGGCATGAGCTCTACTGGGAGAGTCAGTTCCTCTGAAGGAAAAGTCTAAGATGAATCAACACGTCTCTTCTTGGCTGTGTCACTTTCTGGGCTCTCTGAAGCTCTTCTACTATGGATATAAGAGACATTTCAATCTCAGTATTGTGTCTTCATCACTCTCCTTTGTAAAAGAGAAGCTGACCTTTAATATCCTCTTTCTCATGCTTGAAGTTTGTAGTAGGTAAAGCATTAAAACCACCTGGGCTACCTTTGCCTTGACCCTCACCAGGGTTCTACCATGATGTCAAGGGACTGAGGATGCCCGCAGAGCCAGGCCCGCCATGTCACTGAAGATACTGGAACCACTTTGTTCCTTTCCATAATTTCTCCCCTGAGAGTTGTCATACAAACTCCAGTTAAGTGGAAGACCTGCACTTCCTTCATTGTTAAATATAACTCAGGATGGCATTAGGAATAAGCCATTTTCAAATTGTTCTGATATGAATGCTTTTAATCATTTGTAATCCTTTTAAAAGTAGTTGAGGAGGAAATGACTTTAGGCGTTATAGATGGAAATCATACTCAGCAAAATAAAGAAAACATGTTTATCCCTCAAGAAAATATGATATTTATTCTATTTTTAAAAAACAAGAAATGGTTACAACTCTAGTGTCACTTACTTCTTGAAAGACAGGGTGAGGCGTTTTGAATTTGTATTTGTGTTCCATAGTATTAAAAAGATGATCTAAATTTTTCCTAAAATATTGTCAGAAAATTGTACCTACAACTTTATTTATTTAAATTTTTGTGGATTTATTTTCACCATCAAAATTTTCCCTTTAAGATATAACACATTGGACAAATTAAAAGCATACCCAGGTAACTTGGAGTATAAATCAATTCTTCATTTGATTCCATTATGATTCTACTTTGATTCCACTATGAAACTCATTCTAAATTGTACTAGTCTTTAAAAATATATTTTAGATAGCCACTTCACATTTCCTCTGTCTTCTGGAATATATATGACAGAGTTCCAACTGCTTTCATGTTCTTGCTTATTGTATCTGTCATTTGTAATTCCTTGAATGTTCCTATTGTATTGATTTTACTGTTTGCCTTTCCTATATGTTGGTAATTTCTGATTGTATGTGGAACAGCATGAGTGTCTCCTTCTTTTGTGTGATAGATACTGTGTAAATATTCTTGAGTTTGTTCTGGGACAAATCTAACTTGCCTGGAAATTGCCTAATGTATTCAAGTAGTGCTTTTCGGCTATGCTCATGGCAAGAAAGTCATTTTTATTCCAGGGCTACAAGCGATCAACTAAGGCAATGTCTTCCTAAGAACCTGTTGTGAGTTGCAAGACCTTCCACTGTGGTGGGGACAGGAACTTTTCTTGGCTCTGTTGATCCTTAGATTGTTCTTTCTGCTTCTTTCAGCCGTTTCTTTTCTAGTTTTAATATTTCCTTATACCCATTTGTGACCCATACCTGGCTGAAAAAAAGATGCAGACTGCCCTGTTGGAGAGGTTTCCCTCCTGCTTATCTCATTCGTTAAGTTTCTTGCTCCACCTTATCTTCCATCCTCTCCCCACCCCAGTTCCTCTGCTCACTCCAGGAGAGGGCTGGGCTTGGGTCCCCCTCATGATTCTCTTCAGGAGCTGGGCTGCAAAATCAGAGGGCTCAACTTACTAGTTTTTGCTTCCTCAGGGATTATGGCTTTGTATTTCCTAAAGACTAATTTCTAAAAAATCTTTCTTTTTTCCTTGTGGAATTTTTAGTTTCATTTTAGAAGGAAGGTAAGTTCAATACCTGAAAGAATTAAAATTCAGATCAAAAGTCAGTTTTTCTTTTTTCCAGACTTAGAAATGCACTAATGTAAGAGTCTTATGATGTTTCAGAGTTACACAAATCTCATGATATTTCAGATATTGCTTATAAATTTGCCATTTTTGCTTCAAAACATTTTACAAGCTGTCATGGATATAGGAAAGCTTGGCAAAAAATTAGGCTATGATTTTATTTGATTTATCTGTATTTAAATACATAACAGTAATTATTGACTCTCTTAAGCAAATTTTTTCTCAATGTTAGTCACCGTTCTTGAACATAAAGCATATTTTAACAATATATAGAAGCAAATTTTAAAATACAAATGGAAACATTTTCCACAGGCTGCTATGAAAAAGCAACAAAAATTCTCTTTTGGGAACTGAAAATTCTGAACAAACACAAATATTGTGGTGGTCAACATTTCATAAACTGAATTGCAGTTAGTGACAATCACTATCATGGTGTAGCCATACTGATTACTTACATTAAGCAAAAATTCTCCATACCTTAATTGGCTCATTCTCCTCTCTCTCTCTCTCTCTCTCTCTGTCTGTCTATTCATGTTCTTTTCATTTTTATAATTTCTATAATTTCCATAACATACCCTAATTTGTTCATTTTTACTATGTAGAGGTCAAAATCCATGCACAAGCAGGAGTTTTCAGAGTTTTCAGGATGACCCTGTGATGCAGTGATCAATAAGAACTAGCTAAGGGAATGTCAGCACTCTGGTGACCCTAACGAAGAAAACAAGTGAAACAAAAGATCATGATCCAAAGGACAAGGGACACTGTATGATCACTGATGCTGTGGGGAATACTGAAACAAGGAGAAATTCTCAAAACGACTGTTATCAGGATGATGGGTATCAACAAATATTTACTTGCTCTGGCAAAATGAGAATGAGAATCAGAAGGAGAATTTCTGTAGCTCTGACAATTTATCAACTACCATATTTATCTTTTAGCTCAAGAAATAAAAAAAATAATAATTTAGGATAAATCATGGGTTATAAAGAAATCAGAACACCATGATTTTTTTAAATGCAAGTGAAACAATATAAAATGAATTATGTGATTTTGGATTTACATGAAGGTGTAAAAATAAAATGTATTCTTCAGTCAGTATTGAAATACTCTATCAGCTATACATGTTGACATGTGTAACAGCTTGTCTGAATTTTGAGCACAACATTCAATATATAACTTTTTAATAATTCTGGAAGACAACTGTAAAAAGATGAGTAAAAAGTCAATCATGTAATCACACCTTTGTCAGATTCCAGCTCCTTCTTCCCTGTTCAATTTCGTTTTGTGTTGCTACCCAAACGCTTCTTAAAAGCCTCCCCTCTTAATACTATTATATTGGCAATAACTGAATTTTGGAGAAGACACATTCAAATCACCACCTAATAACCACTTTCTATTTGAGTGAACTTGGGAAAGTTATTTAAACTTTTCATGGTTGAATTTATTTTTTAAAGAGGGATCAACACTATACTTTTTATAATATTATTATGGAAATTGAATCAGTTGATACAATCAATGATCTTAGAGGATGTCTGGCAAAGTGAAAGCATTCAATAAGTGATAATAGATATTTCCATTGATTTGCTGTGTAGGTAAACTATTCACAGCCATGTTCTAAAAGCATTTAAATCCCTGATTATTTTGTCTCACCTCAAACAGACTTTAGGTCTGATGCAATAATCTATGCATTTGTTTGAAGAGAAAAGAAAATAAATTGCTCCTGCTTGATGTAAGTGTCTCATAATATATGGACCGAGGCATCCACAAGTCACAGCTCCACATGTGTCCTCAGCTGGCCACAAGGGACATAGGGGATTTTTTTTTTTTTTTTTTTTTTAAAGAGAGAGGGACAGCGAGAGAGACAGAGAAAGAGAGAAACAACTTTTATTTAGTTTTTCACATGGCCTTTGTTGCTCTAGCACTTAGTTGTGTACGTGGTGCTGGGGTTTGAACCCGGGTCCTCGTGCTTGCCAGGCAAGCGCTGAAACCGCTGAGCCACCACTCCAGCCCGGACATAGGGGATTTTGTCCAGAGAGAAGCATCGGGATGCATTATCATTACCTTCTCTAGTTAAGGTTGTAAAAAGATTCCTTAGTATTTCCTAACCTGTTATAGACACTGATCACTTTGAGAGTTCTTGGATATGTGTATTTTCTGTCTTCACAAAATGAGAAGGCACTTTGTTGTTTCAAATCTGCAACCCTGTGGATTATCTAATCTCATAATTAAATAGGTTCAGCTCAACCAAATGGGACATACGCATACTCATACATATCTATATAAATGCATGATTTATACATGTGTAAAGGCAATTATTTCATAATCATTTTGTATGATACATATAACATATATATCTTTGAAACTATGTATATGTACATATGTAGATATATATTTCAGGATTTAAATGTGTACAATATCATTGTGAGTTTTCCTTGATGTTTGGAGTGTTTAGCAAATACTTGTAACAGTTTGCCCTACATTATTTAGACTTCTGGAATCAAAAGAAGAAAAAAATGCCTTCACTGAGGCGTTAATAGAATTAGTTGCCTTTACTTTGCTGCCGTGCATCTTGCCAAACTTTCTAGAGCAGCAGTTGGCAAACTTTTTTATGTAAAGGGCCAGATAGGAAATATTAGACTTTGTGGACCATGTTAAAACTATTCATCTTTGTCTTTATAACAGGGAAGCAGCCATAGATAATATGCAAATAAATGAGTGTGGCTGTGTTCCCATAAAACTTTATTTGCACAAAACAGATGGTAGATGGAATTATTCCACTATCTTTTTTTTTTTTTTTTTTGTCTAAGCAATGTGGGAGTTTACTCTCCGTATTTATTGACTTAATATCACCAATATAGTGGAGCTAGCACAATGTCCCTGTGGGAAGAGGGAACTGTATCTCTATGGATTCAGTTCTCACAGAGAGACGATATACTCAGCCTAGGCAGTGTGGGAATACTTTGCAAGGAGAATTAAAGCTCCCCTGGAGTTTTCACTGTGATAGAAGAGAGAAGGAGGAAGCACATGCACACTCAAAGAGGCTGCGGGCATCCAGTGCAGTGGAAGCACACGTTTCTGTAGCAGCTGACACGCAACTAACCACCAGCTTAAACTTAGGGTCTCTTGATTTCTAGGAGATTTGTCCCCTTTTCATAACAACCAAGCAAAACAATAGTATTGCTACAAAAATCACCAGTAAAGACTCTCTCTCTCTCTTTTTGTCTTTACCAAGTTTGATCCCTTTTGTGATACCAATGGCTCTTATGCTGTGGGCTAAACACCAATCTGAATAATTTGCCAATTCTTAGGAAATCTACTACAGTTATGCAATGAAGAAATTGTGGTAATACCAGGTGTTCTCACTGGAATTTCTGAAAGCAGGGCAGTGACAAACATTTCCTAATCATTTAATTTTCAAGACTTGCTCTGGCCAACAGTGAAATTTGGGTTAATCATGAATTGTTATTTCACAGCTAGGATAAAATATTTCTATTACTTATTTCATGAAAGTTTTTGGCCATGTTTCACCAAGAATTGATGGAACCAAAGAATGTTAGCAATTTGATTATATGGATCACTCTTTAGTTCAAGTTTTCACAGTCATACTGACTCTTGAGTAACTGATAGAGATGAAACCAAGAATCTATAGATTACGGCAACCATACATGCATATGCAAACATAGCCAAATATAGAATAATGTATTCTTGTCTTCTTTGTCAAATATCCTTCAAGTCCATTTCCAGAGATTTTCTACCTAGAAGGATAGAAATGACAAAGCTCTGTGTTTCCTTCAGTATGTTTTTTCTTCTGTCTTAGAAACTCAGTAGTTACACCCTAACACATGCTGAGCTCAAATACCATTTATACAATTGAAAATAAAAAGTAAGGGAAGTAGGAGTAGAATGCTTGGCTTCAAAGAGGGGGAAACAATTTTATCACACATGAAAAGAAGAATCAATTTATTGGCAAGAAAGTGTGGAACAATTGAGATGTTCGCCTTCTTTTAAATCCTTTCCACTTTGTCTTTAATTTTAATTTTTGCTACCTTGCTTCTTCTCCATGAAAGGCAGGACTTTCACAAATGGACAATCAAGATTGTGATTTCAATCAATATTTACCTTTTGGGTACCCACATCACCTGTCGGATTTTGTGTCTCATTTTTGGCTTCATTAGTATTTTCCCAGGTAGGAATACATGATAATCTTTTCCATTGTTTTAAGAATTTACCAATTTTCAAACTATGCCTTGATATGACAATTTATAGATCCAAGTTATTTTACTTCTTAAAGCCTTCCTACATCACAGAAGCAGTCATAAAAACACAGAATTCTTGACGTCTTCACAACATTCAAACTGATGGATTATGTGGTCCCTAAAATTGTTGACACTGGGATTAAGTTGAGGAGAGTAGAGACTATGGTAGAAATTTAGAGATTGCTGATGGGCAGATGATACTTCCTGATTGAAGTACAGAGCTTGTGAGGGTCTCAAAATCAGCAA
>PVKS010036223.1:0-10913 GCA_004027875.1 Aplodontia rufa | reverse complement strand
GTCCCCTCCACTTTGAGGGTTACCCTGGGTTTGGGGAGGGGATCAGAACCCCGTCTCCCCTAATCACTGTGCTCTTCTGCCTCCGTGAGCAAGATGTGCCGGGGATTCTTCTCCTGGCAAGCCCCCTTTCTCTTGGTTTTATTAGAACACTCCCTGGCCCAATGGCCCATCTACTTGCAATATGCACATTGGTCTTTCATCAACTTGGGGTGTCCCTTGGGGTGTGGGTCCTTACCTTGGTCTCTTGCCAGGTGTCTCAGTTGATGCCTTTTTTCCTCCAGGTTCCGGACGTGGCTGCCAGGAGTATCCTTGCCATGTTCTGAGTTTGTTTAGCATTCTCTGCGGCGCTTGCCTTTCTATCCTCTGCCCTAGCCCTGGCTTCCCTCTCTTCCGGGGTTTCTCTATTTTTATAAACTTTTTCTGCTACGGTCATCAGCTCCTGCAGGCTCTTTTCTTCTAATCTTTCTACTCTCTGCAACTTCCTTTTGATATCTGGAGCTGCCTGATTTACGAAGGCCATTATAACTGTGGCCTTAGTTTCAGGGGCCTCAGTGTCCATGGAGGTGTACTTCGAAAGGCTTCCATAATTCTCTCCTTACCCTGCTGAACATCTCCTACCTTAGCCAAATTAGTGGGCTTTTTAGCAGCAGCCCTGAGACCTGCCATCAGAGTCTGGCAGAAAACCTGGAGCCTCTCCTTACCTTCTGATGTGTTAAAATCCCAGGTTGGGCGGGTGTTAATAATATCAGGGTTTGTGGTTGGCTATCCATAATCTCCCGGGACTAATTTTCGGGCTTCCACCTGAATTCTTTCCCATTCCTCAGTGGTGAACAGAACCTGTAAGAGTTGCTGACAATCATCCCAGGTGGGCTGGTGAGTAAAGAGGACAGTGTCTAGCAGGCTAATTAAATCTTTGGAGTTTTCTGAAAATTTCGCATTCTGGGTTCTCCAATTGTTTAGGTCACTAGTGGCGAAGGGCCAGTAGTGGTGTGGTTGGTTCCCTGCCCCATCGGGGGGTCCTGCTGCTCGTAGGGGCAGTACGGTTGAGTCTGCCAAGCCCCTTTGTGCTCTCCCTGATCTGGTGCCTGAGGCAGGCCCTCCTCCCACACTCACAGCCCCCCATCTCTCCCCACGCCTGTTGGGGTTCAGCCTCAGCACTCTTGGGGCCATGCAGTGCAGGCAGTGGATAGGGGGGAATGGAACATTAGTTCCTCTGGAGTTTCGCCCTGCAGAATAGGATAGAGCGGTGCTGCAGATCTATCCTCAGTCCGTCTTTGTTTGGTAGGGCGTTCCCAAACTGCTAGGACTTTTTCCTTTGTGTGTTTCTGTGAAGACAAAAAAGGCTTTAACCATGATGGGGGATTTTTGACCAAATCTTGCCAGACCAGTATGTATGGAATCTGGTCGGGTTGGCCTCGTTGTCCCAGTCAAAAGATGATGTCTTTAACTTCTCGTATTAGCGTGAGGTCAAAGGTTCCCTCAGCTGCCCATCCCGCATTGAAAACGGGCCATTCTGTGGAACAAAATGTTACAAGTTTTCCTCTCTTTACCTCAACACTTAAATCATGAGCCCTACTTTTAACATCTCAGAAATGTTCTGTCAGGAGAGAGAGAGGAGTCGTTTGAGTCTGCCCCATTTCATATGTCCAATAAAAATAAATGCCACAAGACACAGACACTACAAAGATCGACACACAGAGGGCGGCAAATACAAGTCCTCCCATCGACTGGAGGCAAAACCGAAAGTAGGACGACAGCCTCATGCCGTGCTGTGGGAGTGACCCGCCTTGTCCTTTCAGAGATACCAGGGGAATCCAATCCCCTCCAGGGGGGTCAGGAACGTCTTCCATGACCCCCAGTTGGTGACCCACCAGTGCGTCCACTTAGGCCTTCTGCCAACTTAACGATTTCCTGGGCCCGATTAAAGAGTTCAGAAACAATTACGGAAAAACAAGACAGACAACGAAGCTCACCAGCTGGAGTTCGACCTTCCAGTTAGGGGATCTTTCAGGGGTCTTGGGGAATCCCGGAAGAGCCCCCAAATGTTATACCCAAGTCTCGAGTCCCCAAAGACCACGAGGAGCTGAATCCGATGCAAACACACGAGGGTCATTTAATGCAGGCTCAAGTCTGGGCTCTCTCCGTCACCATCACAGATGCAGTGGGTCCAGGGAGAGCCCCAAGCCCAATACAGGGATACTTTTATAGGATTTCACAGTGAAGCAGGAAATTCAAACAAAGCAGAGTACAGGATTGGTTGATCTTCTAACATATATGATATATTTCTATCAGCCATGATCCCCTTTGTCTCGGACTTTCACCATATATAGTGTGGTATGTTAGGAATTGGCTCGTCAGCTCCTGATTGGCTATTTATTTGCTAAGGGTCAGTTCATCTGGCGGTATGAAACGTGGTTCGTTGTTCTTTGTTCTTAGTAAACGAGAATTCAGGGCTACTTCAAATACTATTCAAAAATGAGGCCTCTAATGACTACAACACGCTTAAATTGCTGTACACTTTCTTTCAGCTGCAGTTGACTAAGCCCGCTCCCACTCTCCGCACTCTTCTCACGCTCCTTCCTCGCACCCGCTTGCTCCTTAAGGCTTGCAAAGCCTCCAGCTCTGCTCCGCTCTGAACTCACTCTCACCCTCACACCCTTGCTACCCCTTGGAAATCAAGACACAGTTTTAAAAGGATCATTAGTGGCAGCACAGTGACACTGTAGTGATTTGGGTGTGTTTGCTGTAAATCTGAGTAGGGGGGAGAAGCCTATGAGTTCAGATCCCCACTTTGGGCAGAAATATGAGTTCTGCCCAAGTAGAAAAAACCTGTAGGCACCTTAGGCCAGGATATCTGTTTACCCTGAATTCATGCTTCAAAGTTGAGGCTTTAGAAAGGTATATTTTCTTTGCTATTATCAAACCTCCAACACAAGGAGTAGATAGATCCCAGTGTCTTTGGTAATGTTTTCTTTATCCACAAAAGTTTCTGAATCCACTCAAATATATCTTAGGAGAAAAATGCTATTATAAGCTTGCTTTAAATCTTATTCATGAGAAAATCCTCTAGATTATGTTGTGATATTTCTTATACTTTTTAAAATATGTGTTTTAAAAGTCTATATATATTTTTATTGATTAATGCACCGTTTTGTTCTTTTCCTACAATGTCTGAGGTTACTGTGTGTGTGTATATACATATCGGTCCTGAAATAATTATATCTAGACTCTTTTTAAAAACCCAGGCCATTGAAAAATCTTGACAGGTGAAGGGTTTTGAGTGTGATAAATAGAAAATCTGTAGAGATCCCAGTGTGTTAGGCAAAAAGTATAGAAGCTACAACCAAGGTTAGGATCACTTGTTTAATATACAAAGTCTTTCACAGATCATGATTTTCTTTTCCTTAGTTTGTCTTAGCACACATTATTCACAAACAGTAAATTGTTAATGAAAGAGAATTAGGTAAAACTAAAAAAGTACAAATGCCCAATCTCAAAAATTGCACACAGTTAAAATAAATTTTCTTCTTTGTTTCAATGCAATATCCAATTTTACGGTGGGCTTTCTTCAGATGTGGAGGAAACACTGCAGCCCAAAATAACAGTACTTCCTTTCAACTATTGATATGTAAAATAGCACCATTGGGCTGATTTAAGGAAAGAAAAAAGGTTTTCATCTTTCTTAATTAAAGTGTAATTCTTAGAGAATTATCATATAATAACTACAATAGTGATGATAATAATAAGTTTTAAGACCTCTACTGTGTTCCAAAACATTCATTAGCAAGGCAAGGAAAGGTAAATTAAAACTGGCAGATGGAATAACCCTCCTCCCTCACCACCATAACCACTACAATTTCTCTTAATGATGTTATTACACTAATGAGCTAATTTTCCAGCCAAAGAATAGATACTTTAAGGGTACCCAAGGATCTTTTGTAAAACAAGAAAAAGTACAACCAAGTCCACTTCTCTGGGACTATAATCACATACAATAGCAGCTCCAAGTGAGATTTAATGCTGGGACATTTTGAGAAAGACACCTTCAGTCTATGCCTTGCTGTGTCCCATGTTGTTGGGATCACTTATATTTTGATTTTTTTAATAAAAAATAATTTGTCTTGTTTGTTTTTGTACCTAACCTTAATTGCCTTTTGGGCTTCACTTTTTAGAAATTAGAATTTCATTCATTTACCATTTCAATCTTTAATCCTATACAATGGAGGTGACAATTCTTTAGGTAAAAAATAAACAGCCTCAGTGTCTATAGTTTATGGTATTGGCAAAACCACAGATTCTTGTCATGATTATGAAAAGCCAAGGTTCTAAATTTCTTCAATTTCAGTCCTTTGTTCCAGTTCCATTTTGTTTCTTACACGAGCAGGTAAACATGCCTCAAAAAATTGTCCTTCCATAGAGCAGTTTTTCTTTTTGAGGGTTAAATCAGTCCACCAAAAAATACTACCACAAAGTTAAATCTTATTGATGAAAGGACAAAGGTCCCATTGCCATACAGAATGTTAAATGAATAAAAATTAGGTTTTAAATGAATGTAGTTATTTCAAATCATTTGAATCATAAACATCCTTTGCAGGAAAGCTTTTTAATAAAACGTTTCTGCAATGGATTTTTAAAAATGAAATTTTAAAATGAAATTTTAAAAGGTCAGAAGAATAGCAAAATTAACTGTTGACTTTTATCATGTGAGGGATCTCTTAATTTCTCATTTCAATAAAGTCAAAACCTATGAAAGTTAGTTTTGAGAACTTAGGCATAGTTTTAAAACCATGTTATCTTTTATCATTAATATAACAAAGCTTATCTTAGCTTTTTATTGTAGAATTTAGTGTTAAGTGTAGCCCTTGATAAGCAAGGTTTTATTTTAGCCAATCATGTCCCACTGTGAAATGAGCAATGCTCTTATCTATCTTGGATTTAAAATAGTATTCTCCCTGGTAATTAAGGTAAATAATGCTTTTCCCTCCAGAGCAAATAAAGGAGGACTCAATATTTCTTTGTTTGCTGATTACTTGATTTTTTTCCTCATAAAATATTTGCTGGCAGCATACTGCCCTTGCTAAACCACAGGAAAAATGGCTTAGGAAAACTAACTGTATGGTGGAGTAAAAGTTAATCCCTTAGGGGTGGCGCCATGGTTAAATCACCCAAACTTTGTTATTTGTAGATGTAGTAGATGTATTTATGTTAAATCTTTGAAAGGGGAATTTAAGGGAACTTAAAGTTTAGTTTGTTTAAGGTTCATTTTTTTTCAGTCCTTATTTGTGCTGTATTTTTGGTCCAGTTTAGTTTAGTTACCTCCACTTGTTCTTCCTTTGCCTTTTACTCCATCCCCTACAACAAGTTTTAAGAAAGATGAGTTTTGAACCTTTTGTTTTCCTGACTGACTGAATACTGTGACATTTTTCTTGCATATATACACAAGTACACACATGCCACACACACACAAAATTAAAATTGTTTACCTTTTCTTTATTTCTAGGAATGGGGCTACTTGAACTCAGTATCAGCCACTACTAATATCCATACTGTCTTTCTCCTCTTTAAAAGGTTATTTTTGTCCATTTCCTAATCTGTGAATAACAAGCACACAGATAATGACAAAGTGCATCAATGTGATACCCAGCTTTGTGCAATGTGATACCCATCCTTTGGTTCCTGTGGCCACCTGTCCTTTTCACAATAATAAATATAACTTATTAATAAAAATCATTTTCTGTAGGCCATCTTTCTTTGACAGGCCACTTGTCTATAATTGTTAATCTAGCTCTCTGAAATGTCATTCACACTTCAGTTTTATATGAGTAATTAAAGAATGCAATAATCAACTGTCAAACCCAAACAGTTTGTTATCATAGAATTGGTTGAAAATTTTTGCTTCTGAATATACTGTCAACTTTTTAAAATATGGTCTAGATTCTTGGCTATAATTACTTATCAGTCAAGTTGATACCTCATGTGGTTTAAGAAAAACTTACACTTTTGATTTAATAACAAAAATATTTAATTTTTATTTCCCTATCATAGTTGCTTCCTTGTAGCAAACAAGTTAATTTTACAACTTTGCTACAGGCAAATTTTTAATTTTTTGTCTTCTCACTCCTTAGAGAAATGGCAACTTCATTTAATTCTTCAAACTAGACACAATTTGATCAATTTAGTGCATTGTAAATCATAACCCATGAATGAAACTTTCAAGGAATAAATTAAGCTACTGTTTTGAAGTATTCAAACATTAAATGAAGTAGAGGCTTAGTCTCTAATTATGGCTGTACTATCCAATATAGTCTGTTCAAATTGAGCTGTGTTGTGAAATGCATACTGGATTTTAAAGACTTGATTGAAAAAATGATGTAAGGTATTTCAATAGTTTTTTATATCGATGATGTTGAAATAACATATAGTATTAAATAAATAATTAGTTTTACCTATTTTACTTTTTTAAAGGGATTACTAGGAAATTTAAAATTTGCATTTGTAGCCTATATCTGTAGTTCATAATATATTTCTATTGGACAACATTGTGTTAGAGGGGCCAGATAAAAGTTGGGACTCGATAAATGATTTCAACTTCTGTAGGTATATTTAACAGAGCTAATTTAACCCAATAATCCTTTGAAAATCCTTTGTTCATGATTTAAACATAATCCCAAGTATTACTGTCTTCAAATGTATGTTGCATTCATTGTTAAAACATGCATCTGTCCAAATAACTGGACTCCACTGTTGCCATAAAAATCTGTCAGCTGTCAAAGAATATCAGAATATGCATCCTCCAAGTTGGCTTCCAGTGTGAGAGGAATAATGCAGACAATTTCAGGCTTAAAACCAAATGTGTTTGTTATGTCCAGATGTGATAGCTAACATTACAATGAACCTAAGAGGAAATACACATTGCAAATCAAGTCTGTATTCTTGAACCTTTCCCTTGCTGCTGCGAAAGAGTATCATATGTCCATTCAATTTGTCATTGCCCCAAAGCAGTCCTGTGCCAATGGTTCCGTGTTGTCTCAGAAGTCATTCTTTAGCCAACTTCACATTTCCACATCATACTTTAGGCTCCCTTCCTGGGATCCTGGTCACTTGATGTTTTTTCCTCCTGTCCTTCTTGAGCAAAGTAAGGAAAAATGAGTCAGTAGGAGAAAGGAGCCAATAAATGCAGGATCACCTCAGTCGATTGTAGTGGCTGAGGTTAGAAACACTGTCATCCAAGAAGAAACTCCCAACTGGTTCCATCAAACTGGTATGACTTCCGGGGAGCCACCCTCTGCAGGTGGCAGGGAATTTGTGCCTGTTTGTAATACAGGCACCACCACAGCCTCCTTGATGTCCGTGTTTATATTACATGAGAAGTTCTTCTCCAGCTTATTGGCAGTGTCTGGGCAATTTTGCACAAAGATCACGCGATTGTAGGCCTTCAGCCTGCGCCACAGTTGAACATAGACTTTACACTGTACGTACATGAATACGAGGCCGCCTGTGAAGCCGATGGCCACCACAACCAGTTTTGTCCAAAATGGCCATTCAAGGACACCTGTGAAATAAAAAAGAAAACGTTATCACCAAGTGGTCATGAATGGATGTGGTTTTTTTCCCATGACCCCATTCAGAAGACCATACTACTTGCTAAATTATGTCAGTAAGGTATATATTGTTAACAACTAGTAAGATTTATAACTCCAATTGCCTTAATTGCTTTCAAATATTCTAAATATATTGCTAAGTTTACTTACGAGGCATCTGCTCACCTGCCGTTGCATGACATCTTGCATCAAGTATCCATTCTAATTATTAGATATTGTGTTAGCCTTTGGGCACTTTGACATTTATTCCTTATAGCTAAATCTATAAGGAAGAATTATGAACACTAAGAGGGCCAGAGTTAAAAAGTCCTTTTAAGAAGGTGAAATAGGGGCTGGAGTGGTGGCTAAGCGGGTTGCTTGCCAGGCATGTGTGAGGACCCAGGTTCAAACCCAAGCACTGCATACACAAACAAACTGTCATAAAAACAAAACCCAGATGAAAATATAAATAAAGTTGGTTCTCTCTTTCTCTCCCACTTTCTCCCCCACCCCCTCTCTCTTAAAAAAAAACAACAATAAAACACAGTGTGAAATAATGGTCATATGTGTAGGCTGGTGTAGACTAATTTCCCTACCTGAATTGCCTATGAGAAAAAAAGAAGGCTGCCTTGTCTTTCTCACCAGAGAGAGAATTCCTGAGGATGGACATGCAGAAGACTTAGTTTTAGCCAATTGTTTCATGAACCTTATATTTTGTCACTTAGAACCATCACTTGGTTGGGATGGTGTAAACCTAGAATCCCAGAGACGGAGGAGGTTGAAGCAGGGGGATCACAAGTTTGAAACCGGCCTCAACTTAGTCTTAAAATAAAAATAATTAAAAAACAATGGCTAGGGATGTAGATCCGTGGTCAAATGCCTCTGAGTTTAGTTCCCAGTACGATACAAAACAAAAACAAAACCTGTCCTAGATACCTATCTGTATTTTCTCCTGATTTCCTTTAACATTACTAGAAACAGGCTTTCTTTCACAAAGAAGCAATCTTTAAAAGAATATTTCATAGGAGTGTAACTCAACACTGAGCATTTAGGCCACTCACGGTAAACGTTGAATATACGATGGTCCAAAGTCCCCCTCTTGCCAGAATCGTGTGGGAGACCGTAATTGCTCTATGTGCAAAGCAATCAAGTGAAAGGCTGGCTCTGCAGAGGATGACCATAGAAATGGTAGGAACCACAGCACATGCATGATTCTACATTTTTATAAAAGTGACTGAGAATATAAGAAATGCACTACGTATAGTTTGTAATAGTGACATTTGCTTTGTGCTTCTGAAGGTGAAGCTGACAGTACGCCCTTTTCTACAAAGCACTTTGTACCCTAAAATTAACCAGAAATAGCATGGGTGCCCTGCCATTTTCTGGTCCCCAAAATAGTGAAACACTGAACATTTCTTGTATGCCCAGGCTCCACAGCAAAGAAGATGCTCTTGGCTTTTACATATCTAATGTTCAAAGTATTGTCAGACTTTTCTGGACATGATAATCATTTGAAAAGATTTTGTTTTTCCAGTGTGGGAAAATGAATGCAAACTTAGTAACCATGGTAACTTTTAATTTTTTATTTTTTATTTTATTTTTTCTATATTTTCTTTTAAATATCTGTTATATTTGTCATTTGGCAAACTAGTTGACTCTCTTCAAACTTTGCAAGTAAGCAATTTTTTTTCTTTTTAAAATGTTTGCCTCTAACTCTTGTTTTGAAATTTTGGAGGAAATGCTCTCTTACCCTAAAAGGAGTTAATGTCATGACATGAAAAGCCTCTGTTGTTGATGTTTCATTAATTCAATACTCTATTTGGCACTGGTGACCTGAAATGAATTTCTGTGCTTCTTTCACTAATTAAATCTGAAATTTAGTTTTACAGTGAGTCAATATATATGCAGTAGAATTTATTAGAATCTTCATGAGTAGCAAAGAAAAAATTTTTTCTGACTTCTAATTTGCAAGGAGTTATGATTTAACTAATTCATGGTGTCAGCATCCTGAATATATCCTTGATCCCAGTGGAAATATTTCAAAATATAATTAGTCAAAGCTCACACAAGGAGAAACAGATAATATCAATAGATCTATCGCAAAGAAATCAAAACAATAATTAGTAACCTTCCAAAGCAGAAAGATCTAGGCCCAGATAGTTTTATTAATGGGTTCTACCAAGAATATTTCTAGAAATTCAATATTGTTATAAAAAATAGTCTGTTATAAAAAGAATGTATATCACTGGGGTTAGTTCCATGAATTAAAGTCTGTCTACATCATATATAGAATTTCTTATAGTAAGAGTTTGGTTTGCCAGCATTTAAGTATTTGGAAATTGCATGTATGATATATTTTATGGAAATTATCTCACCAAAATACCCCATAATTTTTAATACTATGCTTAAGAATTTATTGTGCCTTAAATTTGCTGTAGTCCCACAATAAATGTTCATGACTTAATATGTCTATTTTATATTTATATTAAACATCCTGATTTGTCATCCAAAGCCATTTTTAGTAGACTTTACCTGCAGTCCTATCTGTGTAGCTGTTTCCCAAACATCCCATTCCCTAACAGGTCCAGGCTTTGGCATATGCTGTTCCCTCTCCCTCTTTACTGTATAGTAAACTACCAATTCTCAGAACCCACCCAGGGAGAGAAGGGTGCAGTTTCCTTTAGGAGGATGGCAAATGTAAGTTCCTGCCCTAATTAGTGGCAATGCCCTTTCCTCCTAATTGCTGTGAATGCTTCATGGTCCCTAACGCCACTGTTTACCCTCTGAAGAAGGCACATGAAGCAAAATTTCTTTGCTATCTTGGCACAGGAGAAGTAAAAATATTTTCAAAATATTGCAAATTGTGTGCATAAAAATCCAGAAGAACTCCTATGAATGTTAACTGATTAAATGCTACTTTAGAAAAAATGGAATAACTATGAATATAAAATTAGGAGATATTCTGGAGCTTTCATGTCTCTCATTCAACCTTGGAAAACTAATTAGGGTCCAATGGCATTAAACTTTATAAAGGATTGGAATTCAGTTATCAAAATATTTGCTTATCAGAAGATGCTATTTTTAGAAAACAGATTGGCAAAATCCTATAGAACTTTTGATTTTAGAAACTCCAGAGTACAAAAATGGACATCTCAGACATTTGACAGTATATTTTGTTGGTCACATAGTGTTTCCATTGTCCCATGGTTAGCCTTTGATTCTAAGGATATTGATTTTAACAGTGGAGGTATGCCTCCTGGTTTTGATTTCTTTATACAGATGTGTTTGCAAACAGTGTGTGTTGAGTGACAGCAGTGGTGTTATCTAGTGATA
>PVKS010036222.1:0-19501 GCA_004027875.1 Aplodontia rufa | reverse complement strand
GACACAGCCACCTAAGCATTCCCCTCCCACAGGTCTCGCACTATGCACCAAGTCCTTGGTCCTGCTCACTGTACCACAGGGTCTGAGAATAGGCAGGACAGAGTCTGGGAGCCAGCACAGACCCAACAGGGACCATGGCACCCTTGGTCTGCCAGCTCCTGTAAGGAATGACTTCCGTGGGAAGCTGATCCTCAAAGGGGACCCTGGGACAGAAACCTCAGCAGAGTCCTGATCTTTCTTGGACCAGGACACATTGGCCAGAATGACCTGCTTTGTCTATGGACAGGGGAACAGGTGATCCCAGAGTCAGGGGTGAACACGGGGACCAGGAGGTGGCTGGGAAAGGACATGGCAGGGACAGGGCTCCCTTCCACAGACCAGGTTAGCTGCACAACACTGAGGCCACACCAGACACCACCACTCAGTTCCAGTTTGGGTTTTTATTTCATTTTTATATTATTTTCTTTCAAAATGGGGTCTCACTATGGTGCCCAGGGTGGTCCAAACTCCTGGGTTCCACTGACCCTCCTGCCTCAGCCTCCCCAGGGCTGTGCCAGCAGGTGTACCACTGTGCACTGCCTGTTTTGTGATTTTTCTCAGTATTTTTTAAAATGATGAAAATAAAACGAACACACAAACTTTGGCCATATTCAGGAGGGCAGCCCTCTTCAGTAGGTTCTGCTCTGCCTCCCCTCAGGCTCCAGTGAGCTAGCCCCTCTCCTGGGACGCACTACCCATGCTGCTAAGCAGCAGACTCTCAGGGGCACCCAGGACACTAGGACCTAAGCGGGTCTGTGCTAACTTCACACTTACTGGTTGACCTCCATTTTTGTCAAAGATAAACAAATCTTGGGTCTTCAAAGAGTATGCAGTTGTAAAAAGAAACAAGAAATTGTGTTTGTTGCCAGGGATTGATCCCAGGGACACTTAACCAAGTGAGCCACATCCCCAGCCCTCTTTTTTTTTTTTTTTAGACAGGAGCTCGCCAAATTACTCAACAACCTGCTAAATTGTTGAGACTGGCTTTGAACTTGAGATCCTCCTGCCTCAGCCTCCCGAGCCACTAGGATTACAGGTGTGCGCCACAGCCCCTGGTGAAACAAGTCATTTTCATGTATTTTATGAAATGATCTCCCTGAGAGTTTTTGGTAGCACGTTGAAGGAGGGTGCAGAAGTTGCCTACAGAAGTAGGTGTGGAAAGGGGGTGATCAGGAACATGTGTCCCAGAGGCTGATGCAGAGGACCTGGATGCTAATGGCAGGTTATAAAACAGCCACAAGCTACACCTCCTTCCACCTGCCTTCAGACTGACCATACAGTCTGTTTTCCTTCTTTGGATAGACCCCAGGGACCACAGGCCCAGAAGCATGCCCCTGATGCTCTCAGGGACCCTCTGGCCTCCCCAGGGCACCAGACCAGACTCTCCACAAGACACACATGTCTCCGGTGATGTTGAGTCAATATGAACAGGGCCAAATAGACCACTCAGCGCTCGCCAGTGCACAGACCCATGAGAAACAGCCAATGCCACATGTGGAGGTGCATTAGCTAGCAGCAGCTCACAGCGACAAGGACAAAGGGCAGGGGACAGCCGAGTAAAGATCTAGGCAAAGGTGACAAGGGGCAGACCCAGAAGTGTAGAACCATGGCCCCACTCTGATGTGGCTGGAGCAGAGTGAACAGCCAGAAAGGAGAAAAAGGAGGTTGTAAGCAAGGAAGCAGAGGCCCCAGGGCCTGGGGTTGTGAGACACGGTGGGTTCCAAGACAGGGAACTGACCTGCCTACCACGTTGTATGGAGGAGTGGGTGGACAAACAGGCAGATGGGTGGATGACATGAGACGGTTGTGGGCAGATGCATCCATGGAGGAGGGCTCTGCATGGGCAGATGGGTGGATGACAGGTGACAGACAGGTGGGCAGATGCATCCATAGGGGAGTGCTCTGAATGAGAAGATGGGTGGATGCATGGGTGTACAGGTATGGGAAGGTGCAGATGGATGATGACTGGACAGTTGGATGAGCAAATGGATAGATGAATGAAAGACAGACAGATGAATATGCAAATGGATAGATGGACAACAGATGACAGGTGAATATGTGGTCAGATAAGCAAATGGATGGAGGCTGGGGTGGGGGTGGATAGATGGATATGGGGGATGAGCATATACCTAGGTGTATGGGTGGATGGAGAGTTGGACCAATGGACAGAGGACAGATTGACAGATGAATGCATTGGTATGGACTATATATAGCACCTCAAAGGGAAGCAGGTCTGTGTCCTCAGGACTGGAATGGACAGCTTTGGAAGGATGGCAGCTACTCAATGGGTACCCTCCCTCAAGCAGTGCATGTGTCTTTGGGGTGGGTGTCCATGCTGGTGCCCTGGACCATAGCGGAGGAGTATTGCTGAAATATGAGGGGTGGGAGGTGAGAGCCTCTTGAAAAGAGGAAGAGTGTGCCCAAGGAAGGGATGATCTCCTCTCCTGGTGGAGAGGCTGGGACCACAATCAACATGTGGTGCTATGGCTGCCACTTCATGGTCATAAGGGATGCTCAGCCAGCACCCTGAGGATGGCCATGCCCCCACGCAGTGGAATTCACCCACCTGTAGCCACCTTGCCTTTAAAAATAAGCTGTCTCTGCAGCCTGAAAGGTGTCTGCCCTGCAAACCCTTCACAACTCTGCTGCATAGCGCCCTGGTGAGAGAACCCCACTGGAGGAGGAGGACAGAGCCCCTGACTTGCCCCCAGGTCTACAATCTTCTTCCGGGCAGGCATGGGCCTCCTGTGGCAGGTGTTTTTCAAATCCAAGCACATACCAGTTCCCTTGTGAAGCAGTGGTGATGACAGCCTGGAGAAGTACAAAGCTCTTACTAGCGAGATTTTGTGTAAGAAGTCCAACATGTCAAAGTGGTTCTACGGGAGTCTCAAGCCCTGGAGGTCTTCCCAACTGCCTTATCTCCTCTGTGTATCTGTCCAGATTTCCCTCTTCTCCAAGGGCACCAGTCATAGCATGAGAAGCCCCCTTAATCCAGTAAGACCTCCTCCTAACTTGACCACATCTGCATAGCCCCTGAATCTGCATGGCCCCTGGCTCCACATGAGGCCTACTTGCAGGGCTCTGATGGACACAAAACCTGGGGGCACACTGTGATGCTGAGCAGCTGATCTAGAGAAAGCAAAAACATAGTCACTCATTCAAATGCACGTACTTCCTTGATCCTGGTGCAGGAGAAACTGCCTGAAGTCCAGCAGCATTTTGGAATCAGTGATCATGTTATAAGCTGATA
Organism: Aplodontia rufa; assembly: GCA_004027875.1. NCBI lineage: Eukaryota > Metazoa > Chordata > Mammalia > Rodentia > Aplodontiidae > Aplodontia > Aplodontia rufa. The sequence continues at coordinate 16,212 of PVKS010036222.1, read as the reverse complement.
TATGCTGGATGTTATTCCAAGAGACCAGGCAGGAGTTAGTGGTGACCATCACACACCTGCAGGTTACTTTCAAGTGGTTTATCAAAGCTACACACACAGGGCCAGATACTGAGCAGAGATAAGATGCCAGCATCACTGGTGGAGGTGCAGGGAACCCCCTTACATTTCCCGGGTGTTGAAGAAGTCCTTAATACAAACTGGGAAAAAGGTAACTCTCTTCAGCCACATCTGAGGTCCCTGTGGTCTCAACATCAGAAACCCTGGGGTCTAGGTACCTGCACTTTCCAAAGATCCCTTCCCACCCTGGCAACCCTGGCCGGGTCTCTGCAGGCTCCCACTCCACGGTCCCTGAAGGAATTTTCCATGGTCGACCAGGTGGCAGGAAGCCCCTACCCAAGTGCGACGACAGCACGGGATACTTAATCTGCGCACGCGTGGCCCCTTCCCACCCCCCGCCCCCCACGTGACGCGATGGGATCCCAGATTCTAGCCCTCCTAAATGGAGGCAACTGCAGAGCACCAGCTGGAGATGGGGGTCGGAGTGGTGGAGAAAAAAGGTGAAGAGCCAACACATGGCTGTTGGGTCCGGGAACCCCAGAGAGAAAATGAGGGAGAGTCCCAGAACCCGCGACTAGGGAGGAGACCGGTCAGGGAGTCTTGGCGGGCGCACTCACCCGAACGATGTAGGAGATCCCCGGCCCCAGGACCTTGGCGTCGGGGTGCAGCCAGCCGTGCGCCGGCTTGTGGATGAAGCTTCCCTTGCCGAACCACTCGTCCGCGGCGGCATCTGGGGGCCCGGTCGCCCCCCGCGAGCCCCGAGCCCCGCGCATCCCCGCGGCCCGGCAGCGGCTGAGCGCGGGCAGAGGACAGGGCGCCGCGCAGCGCGGCTCGCAGGCGCCCAGTACAGCAACAGCCAGCGCGGGGACGCCCGCCGGACCCGCGCGCTCGGCCTGGGGGTCGGCCGCCCGCGTTGCCGCGGGGCTGCGGCCCAGGAAGCCGGCGGGCGCCACGAACTTCCACTGAGGCATGCGCGGCAGCAGCGCGCAGAATGTGGTGGGCGCCTCGGGCTCCGGGGGCGCGGGGGGCGCTGGGGACGCGCGCCCACCCGGACCCTGCGTCATGGCCGCGGCCGCCGGACCGAGGGGACCCGGGCTGTGCCTGGAGCGATCGAGGCCCTGGGCTCCCGCGCGCTCCTCCCCGCCCCGGCCGGGTGATGTCACCACCCGGCCCAGCGCGCAGCCGCGGGGGGCTGCGCCCCTGGGACCCTGGCCCTGCGCGTCCTGGCGCCTGGCAGATGGAAGCCCGCCGAGGCCAGAAGGGGCGAGGTTTCACGTCCAGACCCCAGCAACGATTCCCCCTATGCCGCCCCCCGCCCCCGCACGCCGCTGGACTTCCAAGGAAAGCACAGCTGGGAGAGGCTTAGAAATCACCTTTGGACTGATGGGGAAACTTAGGCTGGGAGCAGGGCAGTGGCGCGATCAGAGTAGGAAAGAACCCCTGAGGTCAGCCCTCGCCCCCTGCATTGTTCCAGGTAGACAGCGCCCTACTCATTTCTGAATGGGAAACAGGGCTGGGAGCGTGCCCCAGGGCGCACAGCGAACGTTCGGAGACCGTAGCCGAAGGCCTCCTCACTGTGTCTCGCTGGCCAAAGTTTACCAGGCAGTAAACCAAGGGTGTGGGCTGGAGGGCCCCTCCTCTGCTTCTGAGGAGCGTTGTGCGGCATCGCTCTTTCAAACTCGGAACTTAGCCTCCCAGGCCAGCGGCGCCCTGTTCCAGCCTCACAGGAGGAGCTGAGCCCTAGGAGCTGAGCCCTCGCGGCCTCTGGCCTCAGTCCAATTCGGCCCTCCAGTCCCCGCCCCAAGCAAGACCCGCAAACTGAAAACAAAGGGAAAGGGCAGACGCGTGCAGGTGATGGAGGGGCGTGGCCGAGCAGATCAATAAACCAGAGCGATGAGGTCACAGCTGCTGCGCCGGCGACCGCGATTGGCCTGCGGGCGCAGTGCTGGCGGAGGCCGCTGGGTGTGTCTGCGCCACCAGCAGCTGGGCCTTCATGGGCAGGGCAGCGACCAGCTGGGACCCACAGTTGGGCTCGTGTATGTCATGTGTCTCTGGCGGCCTGATAGGATTGGGTGGTTCATACTGGGTGCAAGCTCGTGGACAGAGTGCACCTCCAGCTGTGTGAAGTGAATTAGGGTCTCTCTGGGGGAGAGGTTTGCAGGGGCTGGGCCTGACCTGTTGGTCACATGGCACCACCACTGTTAACTTTCTGTCACCACTAAGAGTGGCAGTAGCCAGGTGTGGTGGCACATGCCTGTAATCCCAGCAACTCAGGAGGCTGAGGCAGGAGGATCACAAGTTTAAAGCCAACCTCAGCAACTTAGTGATCAGACTGGGGGTGTGGGTCAGTGGTTAAGCACCCCTCAGTCTAATCCCCAGTACCAAAAAAAAGTGGCAGGAGCTGAGCCCAGTGACCAGGATTCAAATTCTGCGGCTGACCAACGTGGAGCCCATAGTGTGTACCCTTGGACAAGCAGACAGGTCTCCATTTTTCTGAGTAAACATCTGCCTGCAACTATATAGCCTAGATGATCTTTTATCAAGAACCAGAATACAGTAAACATCCACTGATGGCAGATGTTGGAATACATACCACACCAATACATCTTTCAAAACCTAGCTTCTGCTGGGTGCAGTGGCATTTGCCTATAATCCTAGTGGCTTGGGAGGCTGAGACAGGAGGATCTCAAGTTCAAAGTCAGCATCAGTAAACTTGGCAAGACCCTAAGCAACTGCATGGGACCCTGTCTCAAAATAAAAAAGGGCTGGGGATGTGGCTCAATGGTTAAGCACCCTGGGTTCAACTCCCAGAACAAAAACAAAAAACAAAAAAACCAAACAAAAAAAAAACAGCTTCCAAATTCCCTCTCCAAGGAGCCCTGCCTGACTCCCCCAACTCAAAACTTCCACCTTGGCTTCCTCCCCCAGCCTGGGTCTCACCTGAAGAGCTACTGCTTCCTTAGCATGAATAGGCATGAAATGAACTGTGTCCATAATGCTGACAGCTGTGGGTGCTGGAGGAGATATATTGACAAGCAGTTCTAAAGGGCACAGTGGAGCGGGCAGGGGCCTCAGGGCAGCCCCAACCCATGTTCAGTGGCCACATATTCATAAGAAGCAGGGAAAAGCCCAAATTTGGCAGAAACCTGAGCTGTGTTGGTGGGGCCAGATACTGAGTTCTAGGACACAGGAAGTTCCATCTTCAGCTAGGAAAAGGGAGACTTTTCCCCCGCCTGACCTGGCCTGGCATGACCAGGACAGAAGAAACTGGGGCACTACAAGGAGACTGGCTATGCACCTTGCTTGGCGTCACGGGTCAAGGCCCCCAGGGACAGAAGGGTCAGGTGGCCTAGAAGAACTTCAGACAACACAGATAAGGGGATGGCAGAGGCCTGCTCCTCTGGCTTCCCTGAGAGCCTCGCCTGCTCACATCCCTTAACCACAAAGAGGCCCCAGGATGGGTGGCCGCGAGGCCTGTGCCCTGTCATGCTGTGGAGTATGCAGTTGTAGTGGCGGCCCGCTTGGAGTGGCGGCTGCCCATGGTGTATGCTGGGGCCCTGGCCCTGTTCACAGTGACCTGCTCCGGGCTGTGGGTGCCAGGACCAGGTGTCTCCTCCAGGAGGCGCAGGGCACGGGGCCGCCCCAGCATGGTGAAAGCTGGCCGGCGCTGAAGGTAGGTGTTAGGGTCTGGGCTGTCATACTGGCCAGGGCCTGGTATCTCAGCTGGGTCCTGCGGGGGGCGGGCAGGGGGTGTGCGGCCCACCACCGTGTAGCTGGGGCTCCTGGGCTTGGTGAAGATCTGTGAGCCCCAGAGGGGTGGCATGGTGTAGGCATTGGGGGCAGGAGCTGAGGTATCCAAAGGCTTCTGAAAGAGGCGGGAGCCCAGGGTGAATGCTGGGGGGTTCCGCTGGCCCACAGGGGGCACCTTCTCTGGGCTGTAGGACCCAGGACCTGGTGTCACCTCCAGACCTGTGAAAGCAGGGACAGAGTTGGTCCAGGACATTGGTCTGGCCTGCTAGACACCTTGCATGGCCACTACCCACAAGCATCCTGAGGTTCACACGATCACACAGCCCCAAATACCTGTTTTCCAAGCTGCAGGCCTTTGACAGGCTCATCCCATACCCAGCCAGGCTTTCTGTTCCCCATCCTTCCCCAAGCTCTGCTTCTCACCCCTCCAGCCAGACCAGTCCTCATCTGTGCCTTCCCTGTGCCTCCTTCTGGACAGAGCTCTCTCAGCCCTTACCTGGGACCCCCACCTCAGCAACTTGGATCTTCCTCTCTCTACAGACATGGCCACCCTGAGGCAGGATGGCTCCCACCTGCATCTTAGTCCACCAGCAGACTTGGATCTTGCGAAAAGCAAAGACCTGTCAAATCTATTTCAAGCCCCAGCAGTTGCCTTAATGCATGTTGTATGACTTAGGGTAGCTGTGATGGGAGGGTGGGTGGTCAGGGAGCAGTGAGTAAGAGAGCCCATAAAGGTAAAGGGCGGGATTGATAGATGAAGAGAAGGAAGGAAGGACTCATGGATGGGTGGGTGGGTGGGAGGATGAATAAGTAAATGAACGGATAGATGAATGGATGGGGGGGTGGATAGGTGATGGATGGATAGATGGATGGGTGGGTGGATAGGTAATGCATGGATACATGGGTGGATAGGTGATGGATGAATAGATGAATGGATGGGGATGGATGGGTAGGTGATGGATGGATGAATGTGTGGATAGGTAGGTGATGGATGGATAGATGAATGGATGGGTGGATAGGTGATGGATGGGTGGGTGGGTGGGGGATGGGTAGGTGATGGATGGATAGTTTGGTGGGTGGGTGGGATTTGTAGGTGGATGGATAAGTAAATGGATAGGTGGATGGATGCATGGAGGGTTTGTAAATAGGTAGATGGGTGGGTGAATGGATGGATGGGTAGGTGATGAATGGATGGACAGGTGGTAGATGGAGGGGTGGTTGGGTGAGTGGATGAATGGGTAAGTGATGGATGGTAGATGGGAATGAGGTTGTATATATTGGTGGCAGAAGATGAAAGGTAGGTTGTGGAGAATGGAGCCAGGGGTCCCAGTGTGTAGGTGTAAGTTTCTAGAGCTTTGAAGAGGATATGCAGTGTGCCACAACGCTGCATCTGCTTGTCTCCTGATTCCCAGGATGAGCCTGGCAGCCCTCCCACAGCACATGTGCATAAGCCAAGGTCATATGACCACTTCTCACTTCAAGTCCCCTCGGGGCTTGGAGTCACAGCCCCTCCTTGAGTCTCTTGAGTTTTATCATTCCAAACACAGTAAAGTTCTAAGGTCTCCAAGGATGGAGCTCTAAGACTCTTAAAGATAGGTCCTTGTGGTCAGACTCACCCCGAGACTTTCTGCGGCCCTGCATGGAGTAGGCGGGAGTGCAGCTGCGGCCAAAGCGAGTCAGGTTCGGGTCCAGGAAGTAGACAGGCCCTGGGCTGGTGTCCTGGAGAGGAGCTGGCGAAAGGAGCCCTGAGTCTTAAAGGAGCCTCTGAAGATGAGGCCGACATCAGCACCCACCAGCGCTCCTGGCTGCCCTGAGGCGAGACCCTGCCATGGGGAGCCCTTGGCCTTGGAGGCCCATGGCCCTAAGCAGGCAGCCAGGTCTCTGCTTTGATCACCTTGTTCTGCTCCACCCCTGAGAGCTCTCTGTGGGCCAGGGAGCCACTGGTGGCTGATACCATTACACCTAGAACCAGTGACAAGCAAGGAAAGCTTGAGGAGGGGCTCTGGCAACCATTTTGTAGGCACCCATGTGTATCCCAGGAGCTGGGGACTTCACTCAGGAGGAGTGTCCCTGAGCAGAACGCTCCAGCCAGTACGCTGAGGTTGACAGGGTCCGTGCACAGGCTGGCCCCAGCGCCTATTCTCAGCGCCACCAAGAGCCCAGCCTTGAGCTCGCTCAGATCTGTATGCATAAGTGCCCGTGTGCCACAGACCTTACACAGCACTGACTGGTGTGCATGCACAACCAGGAGGGACAGCACTGAGCCTCGTGCCTGGCTCTGGGAGTCCTCAAGACTGGGTGCAGCCTCACAGACAGTCTCATACATGGGACTCGGCCCCATGGGAGGTGCTCCCACTCACTGGGTTCCTCCCATCCCCTGATGGCTGCTAGGTAGAGCACAGGCCCTGAGTCACATCCTGACCCTCGTAAGGGTAAATAGTTGGTGCCCAGTCTTGGAGGTGTCCCAATCACAGCCATCAGACTGGTGCTCCTCCTGGCATGCCTGGCCCACATGCCTGCCTCCCTCCCAGCATCTCACAGCACCTTCCTTTGTCAGAGTAGAGGCTGCCCTTCACAGAGATCACCTGGTGAGGAGAGGGCAAAAAGGCCTCACAGCGCTTGGGGGCTGCCCTGCACTATACACCCCAAGGGTCCCACCTCTCCTCTGCCTCCGGGCTGTGGACCCCAAATACATCCCAATATTTGTGACATGTCCCATTAGGCTGCAGGCTCCACCTGAAGTTCCCTTCCCCTCCTGGGGACTCCACTAAGCTGCTACTCAACCTGCAAAGCCCAGACCCTGAGTCTCCACCTTCAGCGAAGGCTCTACCTTCCCCCTCTGGCCCACACCAGACAGTGTCAGTCCCTCTGAGTTTGGGGTTAGAGCCTGGGAATCCAGCCTACCCAGCCTGGCTTGGCCCTCCCTGCTGCCTCCTGGTCCTTGCGTTCCAGAGTCTCTGGTTTGGGACTTTTGCTGATCCCCAAGGCTGAAAGAGACTCCAAAGGCCGTTGCCCTGGTCTGTCCACCCATGCGCTGGGTTGGGCTCCCTACCCCACCCTCCTGCTGGGCATTGGTGCAGTGGATGTGTGAGCCAGCACCTGGCTCCTCAGGAGCACCCTGCTTGGACACACTATCCAGTTAGGAGAAGAGGAGGCACAGAGGCAGGCGCCCCCACGCCCTACAGGTCTTCTCTGCACAGGGCAGCGTGCAATCCTGGGGCCTCCCAAGAGGCAACTGCATCTACTGAGCACTCAGGGACAACAGGCAATCCTGCATCTTCTGGTATGTGTGTGCGGTGCTGGGGACAGAGCCCAGGCTTGTGCATGATGGGCAGGTGCCACGCCCCAGCAGCACAGTTCCAAGCTAACAGGAAGAAACTAAAGCACAGAGCAGGTACACTGGTCAAGCAGCAAGGAATCACAAAGCGATGGAGCTTCCCTATCAGTGAGAGAACAGAATCAGACAGGGCAGCATCTTGCCTGAGGGCACACAGCAGGATGTGGCCAGCCCACTGTCTCCCACCTCATCAACTGGAGGCCAAATATGTGGGGAAAGGAGGCCCAAAATGCCACTGGGTGATTCTGGAGGCTTGATCAACCTGCACACTGTGCCCCACCGCCAGCCTTACCTTTGCTGGGCCTCCGGGCCAGTGAGTAAGCAGGACTGGCTGCCCTGGTGCAGTCGTGGTTGAGGTAGCCGACTGTAGAAGGCAGGACATACAAGCCGGGCCCAGAACCTGAAACCCGACCCACAGGTCAGAGGCTGGGGAAGGAGCCCCACTCAGCTGCACCCACCTCACAGCAAGGGAGCAGGGGCAGCCCCTTCGGGGACAGGGTGACACCCACATTGTGAGCCAAACATGAATCACAGAGCAGGAAGGGCTGGGGACCAGCGCTGCCTCCGTGTGCGCTCCCAGGACATAAGGCCAGGCCCAGAGGTGCTGGCACAGTGGGGAAACTGAGGCACAGGCAGGCTGTGGCCTGGACCCAGAGCTAATAGAGTCTCACAGCCGCACGGCGATACCCTGTTTCAGGTGGCCTCTTGTTGCTGGGCTCATGGCTGTCCACAGCAGGAGACAGGGAAACAGAACCCTGTGCTCAACCCATCCTGCTGGAAGGAAAGTTGAGGTACCTACCTCCCGGGGCTGCAGAACATTCCAGAAGCCATGAGATCACCCTCCCAGGGCCCGCACACACCTGACTCCAGGGTGGTCTCCCCGCAGGTCCTCCTCAGGCCAGTCTCTGGGATCTGGCCCTCAGCCATTCGCTGTGCCAGGGGCACTGAGGCCAGCCGTGAAGCCGGGTCACAACTGAGGGTCCCCATGGTGAGCCAGCAACAGGCCTGGAGCACCTCCTCTGCACCTCAGCTTTGGTGCCTTGGGCCACACGCTGTCCCCAATCCTCACAGCTTGCCGTGCTGGCAGGACCCTGGCCTCGCCACACCCTCGGCCACACAGGCTGTCCCTTGTCCCTCAGCAGGAGCTGAGCCCTGGTCCGAGCCAGGTCATCCTGCCGGACGTTGGCCTGGAAGTAGGCTAGGATCAAGTGTCAGCTCAGTGGCTGGATGATCAAGGAAAGAATCCCATGTCAGCAGAGCAGGTCCCCAGGGAGGGAGAGTGCCACCTGGCCCCATTTCCACCACAGCCTTGGGCTGCACAGCACCCCTGTAGCTGGGGTGGGGGCCTTCTAGCCTGCCTTGCTCCATTCCTCCATCCCGCAAGCCTCGCTGAGGGTCCCCTTGTTGGTGACCTAATCACAGCCTGATAGAACAGGTGGTGGGATGTCAGGTGGAAGCAAGCAATCTCCAAGTGATCAGATGAACAGGATATGGGAGATGTCTGCAGGTCTCCACGGCCCCCAGACAACAGCTACACCTTAAAAGTGTGTCACTGGATGCATTAGCTCACGAAGTAGGCTCTATAGCCTATGCCTGTTCCCAGAATTCTTCTTAGAAATGCAGCTGCACTCTTTCTTACTCAAAGTTGTGTTAATTAGGTTGAAACTCTTCTTGGAAAATTCTTTGATGAAGTCATTTCTATGTTTTGTTTCAGCTCAATAAATACTGTGGTGAGCGCAGTGGGAAGAGTTCCTTGACAGTGACTCCCCAGCCACCTTTGTATCCAAATCGTGAGTCTTAACTTCATGCACAAGTCCATCTATAGCTTTCCACAGCACCCACTGTGTGCCAGGCTGTCTTGGAGGTGGGCACAGGACAAGCAGAGGCAGGAAGGGGCTGATGGGAGGAGAGAGAGAAGATACAGACACACCTGGCCATGGGCTTGCTAGTGCCCTGCAGGGCATCCACTGAGCACCAGGGCTGGGCTAGGGCAGTGCAGGGTTAGGCCCACCCAGTACAGCATCCTGTCAGGATGAGGCCTGTGCAGAGCCCCAAGCAGAACCAGAGTGGGCAGCATCCTCTGGGACACCCCTGCCTTCCAGGAACCACTCTATAGAACCCTGTCTCCTGCCTCCCTGAGGCACCCACTACGTCAGGCCCCACCCAGACTTGGGAGCTGTGGACCAAAATTCAGATTCCAGTCTTTTCCTCCATATCTTTGCTGGCTTCTGTACACTGGGCTCTCTTGAATTGTGATTTTAAATAATTTTACTGAGATATGATTCACAAATTACATTGTGGGGTGAATTGTATGATATGCAATTTGGGGGTACTGGGGAGGAGGATGGAGGGATGAGGAGGATGGCGGGATGCTGGGGAGGATGAAGGAAGGATGATGAGAGGGAGATGGAGGGATGCTGAGGAGGGCAAAGGAGGGATGATGAGGAGAATGATGGAGTGATGATGGGGAGGACAGAGATGCTGTGGAGGAAGATGGAGGAATGATGGGGAGGACGATGGAGGAATGAGGAGGAGGACAGAGAGATGATGGGGAGGAGGATGGAGGGATGGGGAGGAGGAGAATGGAGAGATGATGAGGAGAAGGATGCAGGAATGTGGAGGACGATAGAGGGATGATGAGAAGAAGGACGGAGAGTTGATGGGGAGGAGAAAAGGGATGATGGAGAGGAGGATGGAGGGATGAATGGGAGAAGGACAGAGGGATGGGGAGGAGGATGGAGGGATGCCAGGTATTTACCCTCTGTGTTTATACAAAAGACTGAAATCAGCATACTATCATGTTATAGCCACATCAATATTGCAGCACATTTCAGGCCTGAAATGAGGAAAATTAAATTCCATGCATGTATGATTATGTCAAAATGAACCCAACTATTATGTGCAACTATAATTCACTAATGGAGGGAATAATGGACCCTCTGCTGGGGTACCATGAGGGGAGGACAGGAGTGTATGAGAAGCCTCTATCTGATGTTCAGCTGTGCTATGAGCCTTAAAGTCTGCCCTGAAAGTGCTGCTGTGCCCCTCAGCCTATGACCATGGCCCTGCCTGGAACGGTCTCTGCAGATGGTTTGGGTTAAAATGAGGTTGAACTGTCTTAGTTTAGTGTCTTTAGAAAGAGAAATGGGACATTGAGACACACAGAAGGCCAGGAGACTTTAGAGGTAGAGATCACAGTGACGCAGTCACAAGAGTGGATCCAAAAGCAACCGGAAACGAGGAGCTCCCCTGGGGTCTCTGGAGAGAGCAGAGCCCTGCCAACAGTTGGACTTTGGATTTTGGGCCTGAGAGAATACATTTCCCTTGTCCTAAGACAAAGCCATACTTAGTTATGCTTGTTGGAGAAATCTAATACCAGGGGCTTCTGAATTGGGCTTTGAAGGATTATTAGGAGTTTTCTGGGCAGAAAAAGGAGGACAAGGTGTTCCAGGAGCAGCAATAGCTATATGAAGGTGTGGAAGACTGTGATGGACATGCAGGGTGGTCAGAGAATGATGTGAGAAGTTTCTCATAGCGGATTGTCAAGTTCACAGTGGGACTACTGTGGTGTGAGGAATAAGTCTCCTGCCAGACAGATTTCCAGCAGACATCACCTCCAAGTGACCACAGGCATGCCATCAACCCTGCAAGAAAGTCCTCAAAACAGCCTCTGAGGGCATGGTAGAATCTATTGTGGTTACCACATAGCCAACACCCTCCTCCCAGGAACCATCACCCTCATCCCAGGAACAAAACCTTCCTTCCTGTGACCATCACTCTCCTCCCCATGACCATCACCCTCCTCCCTGTAACTATCACCCTCATCCCAGGGTCCATCATCCTCCTCCCTGTGGCCATCGCTCTCATGCCCATGCCCATCCCCAATTCCTACCCTACACCCTCAGTTGTGCCCTGACCCTGAGCCCTCTAGGCCCTCAGCAAGACACCCAGCTCAGCCTTTCAAACGGAAATGAGCTCTTGGAACACCACACAGCAGTACTGACTCCCTGCCCATGTGTGCCCACAGAACTGTGCCATGACCTGCTCTAATGTCAGTCTGCCTGCCCCTTACTCACCTAGCCACACCAATCCTTCCAGGTGTGAAATCAAGCTTAGCTAGGTGTGTCTGGGGTGTGTGGCTGTCACAGCTGGGGAGCTCCTGGAACAGGTGGGTGGAGGCCAGCTGGCCTGTGCACAGGGCTGGGGGCGGTGCTGAGCACTGCTACCAGCTCTCCCTGCTTCTACTCACTGGCTGCATACCAACCAACGGCCCCAGATACAGCCAAGAATGCCTCCAGCCAGTACCCCCTTAAGCTCCCATGGTCCCCTCCTGCCTCCCACAACCACCACCTGCCTGTGGGGGCAGGGCCTGGACCAGGTGGTTGTAGGTGGTGAGCTGCAGCCCAGTCCTGGAGGGCGTAGGATCAACAGGACTGGAGCTGGTAAGGGCCACGAGAAGTGGCCCTGTGTGCACCGCAAGCTCAGTCACTGAGCTGGCTGAAGCTGGGCAACTGGCTCTCCTGCCCTGGTACAGGTGCACTTTATCCCACCAGCCCTGCAAGCAAGGCTATGGGCCAAGTGTGCTCAGCAGGCAGAGATGTGTCCTGAAGTCCAGTCAGGAGCAGGACTGTGAAGGACGAAGCCCATGGGGACTGGCCTTCCTGCTGGGGGACACATAGGTCCGCCAACCCCACAGGGGCAGATTTGCTTATCTGCAGCTGCAGCGGCTGTAACAAACACCCACAAACTGAGTGGCTTAAAGAGACAAACGTGGCCGCTTATGGGTGAGGGATCAGGAGCCTGGGCGACCTGCAGGTGTGGCTCCTGAGGCCTCTTCCAGCTGCTGGGGAACTGTGCCCCCTCCTCTGTCTCTGGCTGACCCTCCTGCCTCCCTCAGGGTAGAGATGGGATTTCAGATCAAGTAGCCAGGAAGAGAAATTTTGGCAAAGACTGCAGGAGTGAGGATTTCTTGGGACATCTGACTGCTTCAGGGAGTACCAGGCAGAGGGCACAGCAGTGCGAAGGCTCTGAGGCAGTGGCAGGGAGGTGAGGCCAGCAGGTGAGGGGAACAGGGAGCAGGACACTGGATCCACTTGGAGTGAGACAGGGGAAGGCCAAGGGGCCTGATCTGAACTGGGTCTCCCAGGCCTGCTCTTGGCACTGCAGGAATGGGCTGAGGCTAGGCAGAGGTGAAAAGGGACACGCTGCCTCTGGGGTAACACTTTAGATCCATTTTGAAAGAAAAATTACAGGGAAGGGGGTCAGAGAAGGGAGTGTAGGACAACGGGAAGGTCAAGAACCACCATGATGGGGCTGGAGCAGTGGCTCAGTCGTTATGGCGCTTGCCTAGCATGCGCAAGTACATGAGTTCAAATCCCAGCACCCACGTACACAACTAAACGTCAGAGCAATGAAAGCCATGTGAAAAATTCAATAAAAAATTGATTCTCTCTGTCTCTCTCTCTCACTGTCCTCTCTAAAAATAAAAAATTTTAAAAAATTAAAAAAAAAACACCATGAAGCACTGGAAGAGCAACCATGACCTCCATCCAGAGGAGGCCCTATAGACCTCTGCAGGCTCTCATCAGTCCTCCATGCAGCACATACACCACACACGCATCTGCCCACGGCACACACATGCAGAGGAGGAGGCTGTTGTCCAATCCCAAGTCCCGGGCATCCAGAAGGCTCCCACGCACCAGTGGTGCCCTGCACATGAGTGCTGAGGAAGCAAAAGGCCAATCACCACTGAGACACACCCTGGGGGCCAGGGCTGGGGGCCCACAGGAGGATAAGTACCTTGCAGGAAGCTGGGTTCTCTGGTCACCTTTGTTTTCCGTGTCCCTGGCACACAAAGGCACCAGGACTGGAGGAGAAGAGGTGTTTGTGATGTCACCTGTGTCCAGTGCCAGCATACCCTCCGACCCTCCAGCTGCCAGGATCTGCCATCCCCAGCTCCCCTGGGGCTGCTCACCTTTGTCCTGAAGCCGGACCCCAATTTAGACTTAATTGCCTCTGTGGCTGCCTGCCCTTCATCCCAGGGACACTAACAAGGGAGTTTTGTCCTCCCCTTAAGGACAAGGAGAACCTGCCAGGCTCCTCTCCTTCCCACCCAGAAAGAGCCCCACCCACACATGTCAGGAGGGCAAAAGTAGGCCAGGTACCCAGCGCCAGGCCTGCAGGGCCTTTTCACAAGTGAGGATGCTGAGATCCAGGCAGGCAAGGCCTTGGGTGCTAAGGGTGCAGGGACTGGGTCCTTCCTTCCATCTCTGGTGTAGTCCTTCCAGCCTCCCTGCCCTCCTAGGACACCAACTTGTCTCTCACTGAGCACTCATGACACCTTCCTCCTGGCACCTCCATTCCCAGGCAATGCCTGTAACTCCCTCCCCACCCTGCCTGTCTCTGCCCAAATCTCTCAATCACAATTTCCTAGGCCCATTCAACCCAATCCCACAATTTCCCCCGTGTGACAGCACCAGCCCCTTCCCTGCCCTTCCCCTCCCATGGCATTTCCTGGCTCATCTGGTTTGCTGCCACGACTGCAGTGTGCTGTGGCCTGGCTGACGTGTGCTGGGAGCTTGCAGCTGCCACACAGGGTGTAGTACACAGGCCTGGGCTTTTCAGCTAAGATGTCTCAGCATACCATCCCCTGTTTTTGATGCTAGGGTCTGCTATGTTTGGATCCTGAGTGTCCAGAAAGGCCCCTGTGTTATAGGCCTAGTCCCAGATTGGCAATGCTGTGAGGGGAGGGAACCTTTGAGATGGGAGGTCTTCGGGTCAACAGGGGATGTGCCATCCAAGGGGATGGTGGGACCTCGGTCTCATCCTCTCTCTTGCTCTCTTGCCAAGAAGCAAGACACTTGCTCCACCACCATGTGCTGCCTTACCACAGTCTCCAAAGCAATGGGGACAATTAAGCATGGACTGGAACCTCCAAAACTGAGCCAAAATAAACCTTTCTTATTTATAAATTGTCTCATGTACCTGTTACAGTAACTGAAAGCTAACACAGGGTTCAAGGTACTCCACCCCCTCTAGAACCTAAATTCCTCAGGGAAGGATCTGCACACACATGCCCTGCTATCCCCTGGCACCAACAGCAATGCTTGGCATACAGCAGGCACTCATTACATGTAAATTAATGAACGACCCCTGTCCCTAGCAACTGCCTTTAGGCTTTAAGAAATCAGGGCCCTAGCCATAAAACCACTTCAAACACAACCCTGACCTCCAGCATCATTGTGCCAGTCCCCAGAAATATCCTCCAAACCCTAAAGCATTCAAGTTCTCTAACACCTTCACCCCAGGGCAGACAGTAAGGCCAGCCCCAGCATGTGACTCAACAAAGATAAACTCTAGCCCTTAGCAACAGGTCCCTGTCATCATCATCCCAGCCCCTAGCAAGAAGACCCAGCTTCCTAGCAACAGGAACCCACCATGGCAACAGGACCTAGCTTCCTAGCAACAGGGCCCCAGATTTACCAACATTATCCCAGTACCTACCATGAGGACCCAATCCTTGGCAGCAGACTCAGCCCCTAGCCTTATCAACCTAGCAACAGGATCCCAGCCTTGGCAACACAGTCCCAGACTGTAGGAACAGGATCCCAGTCTTGGCAACATGGTCCCAAAACCTAGCAATAGGATTCTGGCCTTAGCAACAGACCCCAGACCCTAGCAACAGGACCTCAGCCTTGGCAACACAGTCTCAGCCCCTAGCACCACAAAGCCAGCTCCCAGGCCTGATGCAAACCCGTGCAGGGAGGCCATCAGCACATGGTCCAGGATTCTGGTCTCTGGAGAGCAACTGACACATGCACTCAGCAAGCGCCCACGGCCTCCAGGTCCGGACCGCAGAGCGCAAAAGTGGCCAAAGCTCTTCGAGACGAGATCCAGGGGTGACCGTACGGGAAAGCTGTGCGGTCGCCAGCCTGAACTCGCGAACCCCGGCCGACTCTGGCAGCCGCGACTGGACCTTCCGGGCGCCCGTCCTTTCCGCAGGCCAGGGCAGCTGACTGAGCGCTGGGCAACGGAACCGGCCCCATGCCCGCCGCACGGCGGGAATTGGAGTCCGGACCCCACCCCCACCCCCGGCGGCGGCGGCGCAGAAGTCGCCGGGAGCTGTGGGCGGGACCGTGGCGGGGAGGGGCGGAGCGCGCCTGGGGAGGGGTCTGGGCGCGGAGGGGCGGGGCGAGAGTGGTTTCGAAGTTGACGTCCGCATCAGAAGTTACAAGCGCGGTGGCCAAGGACTGTGTGTGGCTGGTGGCTCTGCCAGTTGTCAGGTACCCTTGTCGCACAGTCACAGTCTCTGGTGTCGACCTGGGACGGTGGCCTCCGTGCCCGCCCTGGCGCGCATTGGTGCAGGCCAGCTCTCCAGCAGCCTTAGAAATTGCTTCCCACCACTTCCCTGCAGTAAAAACAGCCAAGGTTCCAGGAGGCAGCGATTACCAGGGAGGGGGAGGACCCATCTTGCACCTCAGTAAGCCATGGAGGACTGGTGGTGCTGCCCTTGGGGCCCCTGCGCTGCACGGGGGAAAGAACTGTCTGCCCTCCAGACACTTTGGTCCAGAGGCACCACCACAAGCAGGTGGCAGCTGAGGCGGGGCCCTGGATGCCGGGGGCCAGCCCTGGTTGAACTCGGGTCCCCGAAGGAAAAGTGGAGTCGGCGGCACGGAGGAACGGCTGGAACCTCCGGGACAAGTTGCAAGCAGACACAGTTCCCTGCTTGAGCAAAATGCAGTCTGTTCTTTATTGTTGAACATTTTTATACAGGTGTACAAACAAGCCTTTCATTATCAGCTTCATTATACAATTTTCTTTTTAGTTTCCCAGTAAACTTAAAGCATCAACCATTAGTACAATTCATGTGCTCGCGACCTCCCCCACCATAAAGACCATATTCTTTAAACCTGCTTTTACAAAGGACAGAAACCAAACACTTCACCAAATTTCATCTCCCTAAATTCCTTTAGAAGTTTCTGCAAACCTTTACCTCACTAGATAAGGGAAGCCTTAAAGGTATTGTAACCTTACCAAACATTTTCTAGTTATTTTAGGTCCTATAAATG
>PVKS010036221.1:0-19480 GCA_004027875.1 Aplodontia rufa | reverse complement strand
AAAAAAAAAAGTTAAAAAAAATTAGAAGGGACGAGGAATGTAGCTCAGTGGTAGAGCACCCCTGGATTTAATCTCCAGTACTGGGCTGGGGGTGGGAGAGAATTACACTCTCTGATTTTCTTTGTTAGTCTGTTTCAAGGAAATCCATTTGTTCAGTATTGCTTGCTTGCAGTTTGGCCTTTACCAAATGGTAGTTTAATCCAAATATCTGGGCAGCAAACTGAATGAATGCACTGGGGGCAGTGACCATGCTGGAAACAGAGGCTGGAATTTCTCATTTGCTTTTAAATGCCCTTTCCAGTATGAAAGTGTGAAATTCCTTTTGACTCATCAATTGCTTTTCTCACTTCATGCTTGAACTATATTCTGTCTCTGCAATGACTAGCTCTTCACAAACTATTTATTTTCTACAAATCATCTCTAAATTTCATAGAATCATAGGGATCATCTAGTCTGATGTTTTTCATCTTTCTTTGAGCTACAGAATCCTTTGTTTAAAATGTAGAAGCTCAGTATTGAAGCAAATAAATGTAGAACTGCTACATTTGAAGGGAGACTTGGAGGAACAGAGGTATACCTGTTGGCTCCTCTTCTTCATAAGCAGCCCTGGAGGGGCCCCTGGAAATGCACAATTTTGAAAACTGTTAACTGGATCCAACTTTTTTTTTTTTTTTTTTTTTGGGAGAACAAACTGAGACCCAAAGAGAGTAGATGAATTATTCACTGTCAGGCAACTTATAAAAAATACTGTCCACTTATCTTCACCTTCTTCTGCATGATGTTTGTAATCAGTAATATTTTAAACCATTTGCAACTTTTACAATGTTAGCTGAAACTCTTCTTGGGACAGACATAGTGATTATTTCATGACATGCTTTCTAACTCAGTCTAAGCCAATTAATATCACCCATTTCTCATGCCAGTGTTTGGTTCGGGAATGAATATGTGGGGTTACATATGATTGAAGTATGTTATTTGCATGTATGTACAGATATGCCACAGTGAAACCCATCCTGTATATTAAAAATGCACTGATAAAAAAAAATGAGCATGTGATCTAATTCTGGCAAGCAGGAGGTAGTTCAAGGAAAGCTGTTTTCTTTCTCTTTAGAAAGAGTCCCATGAATGGAAAGTGGAGAAATTATGATAATTATAGCCTTTTGTAATGTACATTTGGTACCCAAATCAAGCAGCACTAGAACCTGCCTAACTTTGGACTCCCTGTTATATGAGAGTATATTTCCTTTTTATTTGGTAGGTTAGTTATGAGTTTCTGATACTGTAACCAAAGCATCCTAATTGGTATTTGCACACTGTTTTTCATTACAGAATGCTGTGTTTTGTACAAAATGACAGAGGTCAAAAAAGTACACTGTAAGCATAAAGGAAGTTTAAAACGTATTATTAGTTTTATGACATTTATGTAAAAGTGATCTTCTTAAAGGTCTTCTAATATTCTAACAAATTGATTCCTCTGGCTCTGAGTATCCCTTTTTCTCCTATTCCTCCAAAAACTCTACCCTAAGATCTCTGTTTTTCATTTTTCATGGTCTGACTTTCACTGAGCTTATATTCCTTAATTCAATTACTTACTTCATGTGGATAACTTCACATACATATTTCTTGCCTTTCTTTTAAGTTTTAAAATATATTTGTTTTTTTGTTTGTTTATTCCTAGAGAAAGGGTCTTTCTTTATTGCCTGGGCTGGTCTTGAACTTTTGGGCTCAAGTTATCCCCCTGCCTCAGCCTCATGAGCAATGGGGATTATAAGCAAGTTACTATTCTTGGTTCTCCAGTTATATTCTTTCAGATTTGTAGATTAACTCCTTTTGTGACTTGTAATTTAGGGGCCAGTCACTTATTGTATTCTTCACTCTGCTATTACCCCTGGGGAAAAAAAAATTCATACAACTTTCGTTTCAAAAGAAACCATCTTGCTGCTTGTGAAGGTGAGTCATTACTGTTACACTGAAACTTCCTTTGGGGAAAATTATTGGGTGCTACCTTTTATAATTTGAAAAAAAATCTACATGAAGGACATTGTTTTAAGAATAGTAACAGCCTCTGGCTCAGGCTTAATGATTTGTGCCTTTTGGCTTTCTTTTTGTTTTGTTTTTAAAGAGAGCAGGAGAGTGAAAGAGAAGAAAGAGAGAATCCACTATATTTTATTTTTTCATTTGGCCTTTGTTTCTCTGACACTTAGTTGTGTCTGTGGTGCTGGGGTTTAAACCTAGGTCCTTGCACATGTCAGGCAAGCACTCCAACTGCTGAACCACTGAGCCACCACTCTGGCGCACACACACCCTGACACCTCCACCTCCCCACCCCCACCTTTGGCTTTCTTTCTTTTTTTTTTTTTCTGATCAATTTTTTTTTTTATTTATTTTTTCATCTGGGTCTTGTTTTTCTGACACTTAGTTGTGTATATGATGCTGGGGTTTGAACCCAGGTCCTCACACATGCCAGGCAAATGCAGCAACCACTGAGTCGCTGCTACAGTCCCGCTTTGGCTTTCTTAACAGTCTGTCTTGGAGCAGTGGTTCAGCGGTAGAGCACTTGCTTGGCATGTAAATATATCAGTTGTAGGTGAGAGTAGGTACCTGGTATTTGTAGAAGGAATGATACGTTTAGTAGTCCTCCTTTGCCTACCAGCTCAAGTTCCAAATTTCTTTAATTGGCTTTTCAGAGCTTTTCTGTTGTTTGACCCATTCTACATATTCAGCATTGTTTCCTGCTACTTCCCAACAGACATATTCCATTCTATTTTAACTGTTATCACTAGTATTACTCTTAGTTCTTCTTTCCTTTTTGCTTTTATTTTTTTCTACCTTAGCTCCCACCCTTGAAATGCCTTCTCACAATTATGTTTGTATTAAACAGGGTTGGGCAGGGAATAGATGGCACATTGGAACTAATAATTGAGAAAGATTTAATTAAGAAGCTATAATTGTGGAAACAGTTAAAAGAGACCAACGAGGGAAGGCAAAGCACCCAGGGATAAAAGTAGTTGATTACCATACCTATACCTGAAGAGGCAAGGGAATGAAGCAGATGTTAGAATGTGATGAGAACCACCTACAGCTATAAAAGAAAGCCCCAGGTCAGAAGCTGTGATTTGCTGAAGATACAAAATCATTGCCAAATTGTGATCAGGTAGGACAGGAGCCGGGAAAAAACCTCAATCTCTTTGTCTTCCTTGCTTTGTACTGATGCCTACTACAGATTTAACCCCAACTAGGAGTTGGAGGTTCAGAGTGGGGTTTGCACTACTGACTGAGATCAGCCACACAGGGCACAGAGCCATTCGAGAAGGGTGGAAGGCAAATCAGGAGGTATGAATGGAAGATATCCAATATCTTACACATTATTCATGGCCCAGTTCAAGGCCTGCCTCTCCTTCATTCAGACTTTCTTTCATTCCTTTAGTGTATGCTGATTGTTCTTGTTATATCAAGAAGTTAATCTGTCTGCTTGTTATGAGAATAGAGCCCTATCTTTTGACATACATGTTTACTTTTAGCAGTCACTTTATGCAATGTACCTACCCAAAGGTGGTACATGAACTAAGACTAATGAGTCTTTTCTCCTGGATTTTGAAATATAATTAGGTCCATTTTTCTCTGTGTTGCTGAAACTGTAGCATGTAGAACTCAGAGGTATTGGCAGCCCTGTTTTTGTTGTTCCTGTTTCAGCTTGCTTGATACCACACTCTTGGATTTCTTCCTACCTCAGTTGACTGTACTTCTCAGCTTCCTATGTTGATTTCTCTAATCTGCGAATATAGGAGTTCCTTAGGACTTAGTCATTTGTCATCTTCTGTCCTTTAAATACTTACTTCCATAACTTTAAATATTATTTTGAATACCACATAAGAAATGTTTTTATTTTTTTAAAAAATAGAAAACACCAGTCAGCACAATGAACAAAATAAAAAAATTTCTGTAATTTTTTTTGAACAACCTTACAAGATTTTAACAAAATAATATAAAATGTGTATATATTCTGGATATTGCAATTATCCCCAGGAGTGCCCCCCCCCAATTACCCTCCCTTATCCCACCCTTTCCCTTCCCACTATAACTCTAAAAAAAGTATTAGATTGTAAAGCATTACATCTTATCTGGATTTAATTTCTGTAATTTTAACCATCCGAATGTTTGTTTGTTTGTTTGTTTTTAACTAAAGAGTCAAGAGTTTGCTACTTAGGTAGTTCATAAACAAAAACTTAAAAAATTTGTGCTGGGTGCATATAATCACAGTGGCTCAGAACACTGAAGCAAGAGGACTGCAAGTTCAAAGCCAGCCTCAGCAACATAGTGAGGCCCTAAGCAACTTAGCAAGACTATGTCTCAAAATAAAAAAATAAAAAAAGAGCAGGGGATGTGACTCTGGGTTCAATTCCTGATTCCAAAAATTTAAAAAAAAATTTAAAGTATGTTTATCAGGATTCTTAATTGCAAGCTGACTTAGCAAAGAAATTTATTGGAAGAATGTTGATTATCTCAGGCTTGAAAAATCCTTAGGAACAAGGGAGCCCATGCACTATCCAAGACTACTGCATAAAACCAGCTTCCACTGCTGTTCTGTATACTACATCTTGTACCATCATGGCTGACCATAATGGATACACTATTGTTGGGGGGTGGGTATCACTGTTGCCCATGGAAAACTGAAGTTAGTGGCACTGCCCCCACTGTCTACCAACAGATGGATTTGCTATAGTCCTTGTTCTTTGTAAGTCCTGATTCAACATCCAAGACTTGTGCATCTGATTAGCAGAGTCTATCTCAAGCTTATAAAGCTAGTATCTTGAATTTTGGCTTCTCTGGTAGGTAGTGTGCTCTTATAGTGTAGAGTTCTTCCAAAATACAAAGGGAGCTCAGATGCTGTGTAATCAAGACAATAAAATTAAGATCCTTAAGTATTTAATAGATGTACAGAGCAGCAGTACGATCAGTTGTACACTAATTCAGAAGCTGATATGTCAAGATTTTAATGTGATTAAACTCAATGGACATGTAATAGTTCATAAATGAAGACTTCTTTCATAACCCTAAATTCTACCCTCTGCAACATTGCCAAAGTTATTTTTTTGAAAAAGTAAATATTGTTATATCATTCTTCTATTCAAAACCCTTTGGTGGTTAATTCCCATTGTCCCTAGAATAAAAGTAAAACTGTTTATCTTGACATACAAATGCCTCTCAGTATTTGAATCCAGCCAAATTTCTAGCTACAGTTACCAGTATTCTCCCTCTTGCCTTCTGACAATGTTATTAGCTTTAGTCATATCATATTATTCCTGTTTTCCTGAAAAAATACCATACCCATTCGTGTTTTTGTGCATGTAGAACATCTTGCTTGGAATATCTGTTTCTTTTTTTGTTCTCTTTGCAAATTAATCTTTCAAAACTCAATTCAAATACTACCTTTGTGTGGAGTGCCTTCTTGATGGCTGTAACCAAACTATTTCCTTCTTTATCCTTCTTATATATTTCTGTAATACATTGTATTATAATTATTTCCTACTCAATGCTAATGAACTTGGGAATTGAGAATCCTATATTATCATTTTTATTATCGCAGAAGTTTTTTTCTTCAGTAATGGGGGTTGAATCAATGGTCTCTCTACCACTGAACTACAACTTCCAGTCTTTTTTAGTTTTTATTTTGAAACAGGGTCTCACTAACTTGCTCAGAGCCTCACTAACTTGCTGAGGTTGGCCTCAAACTTGCAATCCTCCTGTTTCCCAAGTCACTGGAATTGCAGGAGTGTGCCACCATGCCTGACCATCTCAGAAGATGTTTATTGAATAAGTAATAAGTGAAGACATTCTGTTGGTTAGTTCATACTTTTTTTTTTTAAGAGAGAGGGACATTAAGAGAGAGAGAGAGAATCAATTTTATTCTGTTTTTCATGTGGCTTTCATTGTTCCAAGACTTCGTTGTGTATGTGGTGCTGGGGTTTGAACTTGTGTTCTCACGCATGTCAGGCAAGCACAGTAACCACTGAGCCACCAATCCAGCTCCTTGTTCATACTTTTTATCCCAGGTGATTGGCCTTGCTTATTCTATAGCCACACATTTCATTCCCACCTTGGATAATCTTGCAAGGGAGCTATGGGAAACAGACCTTGATATACCAGGTCTGTTTATATATAATCTTGTTATGTGAATTATAGTTATAAGTTTAAAGATGAACTTTGAAATTGTCAGGAAAGTACCTTACTTTGATGAAATATGTGTACTGGATTTTTCTGTTTGATATCTTTCTTACATTAAGGAACTCAAAAAAGTAGCTTCAGACTTGATGAAGTCCAAGGTCACATGTCAATATAAGATGGGAGAAGAAAACATCAATCTAAGAATTAAAGAACAGAAATTTGAAGAACTTCAAGAAAGATTAAATATGGTATTTGATTAAATGTATTCATTTATTAAATTAATATTTTTAAATTGGTGAGAATTTTAGGATTATAACACAAAATGTTCTTCTTTGCATAGTTGCTATACATAGTAAAAAATTAAGGTATTATGAATTTGTTTTTTAAAATTATTAGATGATTTTTGCCATTAGCAAGGAAAACAAAATTTGGCCATAACCATTTTATTTCTGCTTTGGTTTTGAGTAATCTTGTGTCTCTAAATAGCTTTGGAGATGAAAGACTTTGTAGTTTTAACATTTACAAGTTTGTACAAGTCATTGAGTTCTGACACCTCCCTCAATTCATTAGAGCCACAAACAAATGTGGGTACTATGGAGTAATAGGTCATGTCACTGTCAAGGTTTTTAAGCACTGAATTGAATGTAGAATTTGAATTTTATAATTATAATAATTTAAAATAATTCAAATCTTTGAAGGAATTGGAAATAAATAAGAAGATTAATGATGAGATTACTCATATCCAAGAAGAAAAACAGGTAAGCAATCATCAAATATTTATGAAGTAGGTAAATATTTTAAAATCAGACACAGTGTGGAAAATAAGTAACAAATTGAATCATGGCTACTTAGGTTAATGTGTAGCAAGCATATAGTAAGGTCTCAGAATGTCCATGTATATCACAGTCACATGTGTACTCCCATTTTTAAAAGGTCAGTTTTTTCTTTGTTCAGACTAGTGGTACCAGCGAGTAATTATTGAAGTGTATTTATACGTGTGCATGCTTTTTCAGGACATTATCCTCTCATGTTTGATATTTTGGATATTTTTTATTTTTCTACTTTAAAAAAAGGTACATGAGAAAAAAAAACTCCTGTTCTTTTTTTTCTTCTGCTTTTCCTCCATTTGATTCATGACATCCTAGTTTGTTATAGCATTTTATAATATAGCCCATATGACATTTTAGTAGAGATATATTTTCTATTTTGTGGAGGGCAAGCCAACGAATGTTTATTTTAGTTTTGAATTCTTCACATTTTTTAATAGTGTCATATGACCTATGGTCCATTTCAAAATGCTTAGTTAATTATTTAAGGGACTCTTACAAATAGTATTTTTTAGGTAATTATGTAACAAATTTTTAGATATTTAATTATAAAATTGCCATTAATTTAATATAAAGTATTGAAATTAAACTATAAATATGAGTTAAGAAACTAGAAAATGTATATGAAGAATGAGTTGAGACATACCTGTTATCTTTAAAAATTTAAAGGTTGATGTATTTGTGTATTTTTAAAGGGTATCATCATTTCTTTTCAACATATTCAGCAGTTACTTCAGCAACAAATTCAAGCTAATACCGAAATGGATGCAGAATTGAAGGTGCTAAAAGAAAATAATCAGGTTATATATGTATACACATGTGTATATTAAGTATAGTGAACTTTGCCTGTTTAATTGTATTCTTCTGTGCAATTTTATTGAGCTTTTTAAATTTTAGAGGCAAAATACTAGACTATCAACTTCCATTACCAGTGTCTAGAGTAATGAATATATATATAATTTTTTTAAGAGAGAGAGGGACAATGAGAGAGAGAAAGAATCAATTTTATTTAGTTTTTCATGTGACTTTCATTGCTCTGATACA
Source organism: Aplodontia rufa (assembly GCA_004027875.1). Lineage (NCBI taxonomy): Eukaryota > Metazoa > Chordata > Mammalia > Rodentia > Aplodontiidae > Aplodontia > Aplodontia rufa. Next base: position 11,444 of record PVKS010036221.1, on the reverse strand, counting down.
CTCCAGCCCCCATATTTTTTTTAAGGCAAGAGAGAGGGAGAGTAAGAGAGAGAGAGAACCAATTTTATTTAGTTCTTCATGTGGTTTTCATTGCTCCGACACTTGGTTGTGTACGTGCTGCTGGGGTTCCAACCCAGGTCTTCATTCATGCTAAGCAAACATGATACCACTGAGCCGCTGCTCTAGCCCCAACATTTTTCTGTGCAACAGTTAAGTAACTAGTTAAGTATTAAACTCCATGAAGTGGGGCTGGAGCAGTGGCTCAGCGGTTCTGGCGCTTGCCTGGCAGGCATGAGGATGTGGGTTTAAACCCCAGCACCACGTACACAACAAAGTGTTGGAGTAACGAAAGCCACATGAAAAACTAAATAAAATTGATTCTCTCTTTTTCTCTCTCACTGTCACTCTCTCTTTAAAAAAATTTTTTTTCCATCAAATTTCTTACTTCATTTTACAATAGGATGACAAATTTTTTCTTTGTCTTGGTATTGTGGCAAAGGTATAAAACTTAAAATAAAAGATGGAAGTTTCATCTACAGGGACTGGAGCTGTGGCTCAGTAGTTGGAGCACTTGCCTCGCATGCATAAGGATCCAGGTTCAAACCCTAGCACCACATTCATAGCTAAATTTTGGAGAAACAAAGGCCGGATGAAAAAATAAATAAAAATGATTCTCTCTCTTGCTCTGTCAATCTCTCCTTCTTTCTTAAAAAAAAAAAAAAAAAGCAAAAGAAAGAAAGCATCTTCTATATTATAAAAGAGCAGTCAGCCAGCTCTCAGAAGATTGGGGCAGATCTCTGTTCATAGGAATAAGACAGCACTAGCACTGTTGCCACAATCACCCAGGCAAGCGCTTCAACTGCTGAACCACCACTCCAGCCCTGGTCACTGGTATTTTGAGATAGCAAGGTTGAAAAGAGAGGCTTTTCTTTTACCTCCCTAGTGGGAAGGGGATGAAGATAAGAGAGGGACTCTACAAGAAAATTCCTTATATTGATTGAGATATAAGAAGAGGAGGCTGCCCCTTGTTCCTTGGATGGATGCTTGAGATGCTATAGAAAAAGAATGTCTACTCCTGCTGTTGGCAGTAGAGTAAAATGTGGTAAGTGCATGTGAAGAAGCTTGGCGTGTTTCTTGAAGTTTGGAAATTTACCAAGAACATACTGACTAATGCCCAGTTCTAGTCTGGATATTTCAGAGAGGAAGGTTTGGGGAGTAATCTGTCAGTGAGTCTTGAAGTGTGTCATTCTGGTCCTAGTGCTGTATGGTTCTGGAAGGGTGCATAAGAGCATTTGGTGGTTCTGGGCTCCACATACAGGAATGCAGAAGTTAGCAGAGGGCCCGGGACTGCCCTGGGTGCCCCTAGGCCGAGTGATGAGATATTCACCTCACCAAGAGGCCAGGGGTATGTTCATCTGGGGTAGCCAATAGAGGATATTTCTGCTCCCCTTAGGGGGTTCTTTGTAGCAAAGGAGAAAAAGCAAAGCTCAACATTTCCCATGAAAAGTGTAATCACCTGCCATGTAGGAACCATCATTAGTAGAGGATAGGGCATTTTCATGAGGATGTGACTTGTGCAGTTGTATAGGGACCAACACTCAAAAGGGTTTCCTGCTTCAGGTTTAATGTTTTGTGGTCACTGTTTCAAAGTTTTTATTAACTTTTATCTTGGATTTATGTTGTGTATATTAAGTCTAAGGGGACAATAGAACATGTGCCAGAGGCTTATAGCCTCAGTTCAGGCATTTTCTTGTTTCTATTGCTTCTCAGTCTTGGTTCTTAGGCCCTGCCTGTCATTCTCCTCTCTGTTCCTTTTCTTTCACTGCTGTGTGTTGACTGGGTCACATTTATGGTGAAAGATCTGTGTTGTGCTATTAACCTTTACTTCTTGGTGGGGTCCTAGGTGTAGGCAGGGAAGGTCTAGGTTAGTTGAATATCCTCCAGCACTTCAGGGTGATAATATTGCAACAGCTGTTCCGGTTCCAAGTTGTCAGAACCTTGACATGGTTAACAGGTGACTTGTCAAGGACAGGATAAGTTCCCAGTCCAGGTCAGAGTGAGTTCCAGTCCAGGTACTGAGTCCCTGGCATTTGGAATCCCTTCAGAATTACCTGTGGGCTGGAGTGCAGAGTCCAGAGGAAGGGAAGATTGACTTCCAGTTCTGGCCAGAACATGGTACATGGGTCTAAGCACTGGAAAGAATAAGGGAAATCTTGCAACTGGTGGTTCTTGCTCATGCTGAGTTGGGTGATGAGGCCACTAGACACTCGTGAGAATCTGCATTTGCTCTCTGAGTTTCCCGCTGCCCAGGAAACATGACATTAAGTATAAAATAAAACCACTATGACAGGTTGAGAGAGAAAGGGAGGGTGGGATGCAAGGAAAGGAAAAAAGTTATATTTTTGTCTTTTTAACAGTTCTTTTTTCTTGCTTTTTAAAAAATTTTGTACAAGCCACACAAATTATGTAGTTCAGCATCACTGAGTGGAAGCACATTTAACCTGAGCAATGCATTTTATCTCCTTACCATTGATATTCTGTGGCTTGTTCTGTAAAGAGATTTTTATCTGCCTTATTTCTCTTGCCTGCCCTAGTCCCATAGGAATTAGACTTAGAAGAGGGAGGCAAGAGAAGTAATATGCTAGAGTCAAAGTTCTCTATCCCTTAATACCTTCACTTATTCTATAATAAAAGATTAGTAAAAACAGTTTCTTTTTTGAGCAAGTTCTAGTTTTGAGCAAGATCCCTATCCTACTTCCCATTCCTACACTGTAATTGGATAACTGGAACTGTTTCTCTAATATATTGAACCTTCTCTCCCAAGAAACATAATTTACCCAAATTCTTTATGAGTAGTTTATCAACAGCATCTCCTAATTCATATAAAAGAGTTGAATCAGATTTTTAAGGTGAACAAACCATTTTAGCTCATGATGAAATAAAGACCCAGAAAATGTAAGCAGCATCATACAAGGCTTCATAATTAGTGCGAAAATTCAAATTAAACTTTTATCCTGGTTTTACTCTGGCACTGTTTTCTAACTTCATACTGTTAAGATATTTTTCCTAGATCTATGAGAGCTGCCAATTTTATTAGATCAGTTATACTAAGATCACAGCTCTTAATTATCTCTTCATGAACTCTAATTCCAATTCTTATGTATTGTTGAATTCTAAAAAGCCAATAGTCATCATAAATATATTGTTAATGTGTTTCTTTTGAGTTAATAATGACTATAAATATGGTCTGGGATATTTTAACTATGATTACCAGTATCTTAGGTAAATAAAATGCCTTTCTCTTTAATTATCACAATTATTACCTCTCCCCAGATAGTATATAGTGAAGCTAGATTTCAAACAGTAAAAATTCACAATATTATAAAAATAGAACCATCAGCTTATTTTGAGAAGTAAGGATATTAATGAAACAATCAATACCACCTATTATCACTATGATTTTCAAAAAGAACATTTTAACATCAGAAGTATATTAAGGAAATAATCTCAGGATAAAGGACAGTTCTTTATAAAAAATCATATTGACATTTTTTTTGCCATGGACTGGTGAAAATTTTGTCATGGATCAGTACTTGTCTGCAGACTAGTGTCTGAGAACCACTGATATATATCATAACAAAATATTAATGTTGAATTGTTGCTCAGGATTATGCTGCATAGATCTCAAATGTTTTCTTGAGGAACATTCTAATTCCACCTGCATTAAAAGGGATCATTACTCTTGATAATGGCCAACTGTTTTTCAGTGCTCTGCAATCATGCTGTCATCTGTCTTACTTCTTTAGTAGTAAATTTTAGAATCTATAGACCTAAATTCTCATGCTGGAAAATATTTTCTACTATGATTTAATTAGGATGCAGTCTAGTTATAAGGATAGTTCTGCTTCTATAGTCACAGTATTAAGAATAATTTATTTTATTCCTATAGTTGCAGACTAACATAGTACTAACTAGAACAGTTTATTTAGTTTTTGGCAGATTTTACATTGGCAGATGGTTTTATTTTGACCTTCCACAATATTCTTTTTTTTTTTTTATCAGAAAAGGCTTTCAGATTTGTTAATCCAGTTGTAAGTAAAACCAAATAATTTCCTGATAGAATGTAAACTCCATGATGGTAGCAACATTTTCACTGATGTAGTATAAGAACATAAAATAGCATTTGGCACACATTAGGAGCTCATTCTTATTAATAAGCTTATGAATGGATGAAGAACAGTGAATAAACTCATGCTCTTCCCAAATTTAAGTATTGCTTGATCAGCATTTTTGGTTAAATATTGACTTGGACCCACATTCACTTCTACCCTTTTCTGAAATTGCAATAAATGACATTAATAAATCTAAAGGTCAAGGAAACGGGGAGGAAACAATAAAAATAACTTTTAGAAGTATGAACCTGCTGAACAATTGATAGTTTATTTAGCATAGAAGAGGAAATAGAAACCTAAGTCAAAGACACAGAAATAAGGGTTAAGGATGTGGTTCTGTGGTAGATTTGCTTGCCTAGAATGCACAAGATACTGGGTTGGATCTCCAGCCCTTCCCCTTTGTATGTACAAATACAATAAAACAGAAACCATCAGGAATTATAAGTATCATGTGCCTCTAGAAGCAGGGTGTGCAACTGAAACCCAAAACCAGAAGATCTATGTAAGATGCTATCGCAAACCTAGATTCTCTTTCCCACCAGGCACAAATAGTCACTTCCCCTCTCATACTTAGCAGAAGGTTGAAGTTTATGTTGGGGAGTTTGAGGAAACTAACCTGCACAAGAGAAAAGACTATAGCTGCTGCAGTTAAGCTTTTCATGTGAAATAGTTCACCCAGGTCAGTGACAATCAGCATTTAACAAAACTTGAAACAAAAATTTTTTTAAGAGAGAGGAACAGTGAGAGAGAGAGAGAGAGAGAGAGAAAGATGAGAGATGAACAGTGAGAGAGAGAGAGAGAGAAAGAGAGAGAGAGAAAGACAGAATAAACTTTGTTTAGTTTTTTTATGTGGCTCTCATTGCTCAGATACTTTGTTGTGTACGTGGTGCTGGGATTTGAACCCGCATCCTCACGCATGCCCAGCAAGCACCATAACTGCAGAGCCACCACTCCAGCCCCTTGAAACAGCTTTTTAATACCTCATTCTTAATATGAACAGATAGTTAAGTGTTGCTGGACACTTGAAGAAAACCCCTAACATGAAAAGTAGATCAAAACAAAACAAAACAAAACAACAAACAAAAAAAAAGCAGTACAATGGAAAGGTTGAAGAATAGCATTGAGATAGTCTTCTAGACAGTAAAACCAAAAGACATAGAAGATGGAAAACAAGAGGAAAAGAAAATTGGGGTATCAGTCCGAAGAGTCTGGTGAGTTTCAGAGAAACAACAGAGAAAATGGAGATAAAATAATCAAAGAGGGGCTGGTAGCTCAGCGGTTATGGTGTTTGCCTGGCATGTGCGAGTACACAGGCATGTGCGAAAGCCACATGAAAAACTTAATAAAATATTGATTCTGTCTGTCTGTCTGTCTGTCCCTCTCTCTTTAAATAAAAAAATAATAATAATCAAAGAGATAATACAAAAAGTTACCCAGGCCTGAAGGATGTGAGTTTGTCTTACCCACTACCAATACATATTATGAAATTTTGTTCTACACGTAAAAAGATGACTATAAAATTCTCTGTAGAAAAAAAGTAGATTACATATAGAGGATTAAGGATGAGAATGGTGATGTATTTGCTTTATACTTTTCGAGAGAGGGACAGTGAGAGAGAGAAATAGAATCAATTTTGTTTAGTTTTTCACGTGGCCTTTGTTGCTCCGACACTTCATTGTGTATGTGTTGCTGGGGTTTGAAGGCGCATCTTCATGCGTGGCAGGCAAGTGCTATAACCACCAAGTTATCGCTCCAGCCCCTGCTTTATACTTTTCAGAGGTGTTACTGGACGATAAAAGAAAATAATCATGCCTGCTTAAGTTGGGAAGAAATTGATTCCAAAATAGAGTTCTACTATATTCAGCCAGTCTAATCTCCAAGTATTAGAAGAGTAAATGCATTTTTGGTCATGCAGGGTCTCCAAAAATTTACCATTTATACCTCCTTTATTGAGAAGTAAAAGAAAGTTTGTTCTACCAAGAAAAGGGAGTAAAGCAAGAAAGAGGGAACCATGGGGTCTAGGAACTAGGAGAAACACAACATGAGAAGGGAATCCTCATTGATAACCTGCTTTGTACAGTGGACTGGGAGCAATCAATCCAAATTGTGATGAAAGGATGGAGTGTCTCCGAAACAACTGAAACTGAGAAAATACTTGAAGGAGCCTTTTTTTTTTTTTTTTTAAGATGAGGACATGGGTAGTACATATCTCTGGTAGACTTATTATTTAATGTAATGTTGTCTTCTAGATCTTGCCCTTAGGTTACAACTGCAACTCAAATATAAGCCCCTCAAGTTCCGTAGTTTTGATTTTCTGTTTATTATTGAAAACACCTTGTTCATTATCAGTATTTTTTTAAGAGAGTGGGAGAGAGAGAAAGAGCGAATCAATTTCATTTATTTTTCCATCTGGCCTTTGTTTCTCCAACACTCAGTTATGTCTGTGGTAATGGGGTTTGAACTTGAATTTCCACTCTTGCCTAGCAAGCATGATACCTCTGAGCCACTGCTCCAGCACCTTATCAGTCTTAATAAATATTGGTGAATTTTTAAAAAAGCACAATGCTCTTGGTCATTATTACTAGGATGGAGAATATGTATAATATATTCTCTCATCTCTAAAATTTCATGTTTCTGTCTTTTAAAATACAATATGTTATTGATATAAGTACTGTAAAGTATTTGTTAGAATGCTAATGTACTAAATGTACATATTTACATTATCCTGAAATAGAGGAACTCAAAATAGAAATTCATTTGGGTACTTTCCAAGTGCATAGCTTCTTATGAAATAGAGGAGAATCTTGATGTTATAAGTTGTAAAATGCTTTTTGTGAGTTTAGTTGCTATAATTTTGAGTATTGATGTATTTTCATATTGATATTTTAGATGCAGTTAAGAACTCTTTAAACAGAATATTATGAAGACTTTAAAATGAGATTTATCTATGAATAATAATGTGGTTAGTAAGCAAAGCATATAATTTTGTTTTTTGAAAACCAGATTATAGAATAGTATGTATAATATAGTTTCATTTGTATTTTAAAGGACATATATATATATATATTTGTATGATTATAGGCAGTTTCTGTAATCATACAAAAATTTGCTGATGTGATTACTTTGGGGGAAGAAAACTGATAGAGGATAATTTTATCTTTTCTTTGGATGTTATTTTGTGCAGTTTGAAATTTTTACTAAGTGTACATCTAACAAACAAATTAACTTTAAAATGCCAGATTTATTATACATACAGATAAAAATTGTTACTATTTATTTTTTACAGATGTTTACTTGGATTATAAGCAGACATTGAAGAAATCTAATAATATTGGTTTATTATTAGTGTTATTATTATCTTATTATTATATTATTATTATTAAATATGGATTTAATAGTCCAAAAACCCTAGCCTTAGAAATACTTGGTACTATTTTTACTTTTCAAAGATTATTTTTGGTGGGAGCAGTAGTGTGGTAGAGATTCTGTTAAATTAATAAAGTATAACTAAGTTAATATGGTAAAAAGTTATGCTTAAGAAGTATGAATTTGAAATTAAAATTGTATTTAAGGGTTTCCTATCCAGTTAATTTCTCAAATAAACAGATAAGGAAAAAAAAAGCTTCTATGGTAGTTAAAAAATTTTAGTAGGGTTAGACTAGATTATGCTACATTTCATACTTTTCAGTGCTGTACTTTATATTACTTTTTCAGTACATTAAAACTTATGCAGTGAAACTGAATAATGGCAATGTTTTTTATACCCTTTTATAGCCATTTCTTTATCATAACCTCCCCCTAGTTCCTGTTAGCTAAACTATAAGCACCTTTCTGTTAATTTATGAAAATTATTGTTGAGATAGCACATTATCACCGATCTGCATGGCACTTTCAGCATGTTCAAAGCAAAGGTCCAAGCAACATAAAACACATCAAAATTCATTAATGTGGTATTGATTATTTTTTGGATAATTAATTTTATTGCAGACCCTTGAAAAAGATAATGAGCTGCAAAGGGAGAAGGTAAAAGAAAATGAAGAAAAGTTCCTTAATCTTCAGAATGAGCATGAGAATGCACGAGGAACTTGGAAGAGACATGTAGGTTTATTAAATTGTAAAATATTAAAATATTTAAATAGCTGTAGACATTTAAAATAACTATTAAGTGCTAAGAAAATATTGCAAAAATAATACAGGAATGAAGTCAGACACATTTTCTTCTTGCACTCATATTTCCAAAAAGTGAGTGCTTTTTAATAGCTAAATTTAATAAAATCTTATATTTTCATGCGTAGACGACCATACATATACATGTTTGTATATTTATACATGCATATATGTGTATATATGTGTATCAAATGATTTTCCATATGAAAATTTACCTTTTCATAAAATCACTGCATTGTACTTTAGTAAAAGGTTAAAGAATTATATGTGTACTGTTGTTAGCTGATCTGTTTACTTTCCTCAGCAGTTTAGTTGAGATATATTAGAGCCGTGTTTAGAACATGTGTACAGTAGTTGAGTTCCATTTTATTAGCATCTATAAACATTATTTTCTTAAGCCACATTTTATTTTAATAAACATTTTTTAGATAGAGAAAATCAATTTTATTTATTTATTCATCTGGTTTTTGTTTTTGCTCCACTTACGTGTGTATGTGGTACTTAATCTGGGTCCTTACACATGCCAGTCAAGCACTCTACTGCTGAACCACCACTTTAGCCCTTAATAAACATTTTTTTTAAGAGAGAGAGGGACAGTGAGAGAGAAAGAGAGAATTTTTATTTAGTTTTCCACGTGGCTTTCGTTGCTCTGATGCTTCTTTGTGTATGTGGTGCTGGGGTTCGAACCCACATCCTTCCATCATGCCAGGCAAGGACCATAACTGCTGAGCCACCACTTCAGCCACCTTAATAAATATTTTTTAATAAGCATTTATTTTCATTTCAGTGAAATAGATAAAACAATATTTATGGATGTAAATTTCAGTTGTTGAAAATAAAGGTTCACTTTAAAGATTGGTGTACCACAATCTTTACTATGTTACTTTAATATCAATTTTCATTGCCTTTTCAATTCTCTTTATAGAATTAACACAATTGGCTAGGCTATAGCATGCATAAAGCCCTGGGTTCAATCTCCAGCACTCCAAAAACCAATAGAAAGTCACTACTTAGGAGTTTAGTAAACTGTATTTTTTAAATGTATGAATTATATTTTAGACTATTGTATTAGTATTAATTAAACTGTATGCTATATTGTTATAGTAATATAATGTGTATCTTGATATCAGTTTTATAATATTTTCTGTAGATGATTTTGTTTTGCTTTATTATATAAATAACTCTTGATTTGGTTCATTTGTAGTTAAAATGTTTTCTTCATTTATAGTTTGGAGAGACCAAGTCTTCACTGATAATTTTAATAAGTTTTCCTTAAATCCAAGAAAAAATATTTTGTACTTAATTTTGTCAGAATACTAAAAACTATTTAATAATCTTTACCAGTAAAATTTACCATTAAGTAATAAGCATAATATCTTCAGTTAATTTTCATTGCATGCCAGTACCTTCTTATCATCCCTCGTGTTTAAAAGACCATGGAAATGTTTTTGTCATGATAAGGAACACTGTAAAGTACAAAGAAAGTATTAACTGAAATATGCTAAACGTACCACAAGAAACTTAAACATTCATTTTCGCTACAACAGTGACCTTCCCCCAAGAAAAAAGAATTGACTGAATTAAAAAAATAAGCAGTTTCATTGAGGCTGTGAGGCTGTAATCTATATGTTTGGATAAATTGATTATCTTATAATTTTTAGATTCTATAAACATTTCTTTATTTTTCTTTTAGCAGTACTCGGAATTGAACTCAGGGCCTTATTGCAAGCACTCTACCACTGAACTACATCCCCAGCTATCTTCTATAGTAATTTTACTTTCATACTGTCTTAGTTATGAATTTAGTTATGTAAGAAAAGCTGATTTGGTTCTGTAAGAATTTTCTTGAATAGAAAAATCAAAACTATATATTTTTAAATTATGTTTATATTTCTGTTTTTCATTGTTAAACAAAGGACAATAATAGTATAGCTACTGAGACTGGATCAAAATGGGTTTTCAGGAAACATAATAAAGATACTGTCATAACTAAGTTGAAATCCTATAAACTATTGTTTATATTCGGTCACTCAAAAAATACTACAATAATACTATACCTATAAATGCTTAGTACATACAATTAGATGATATACTTAAAATTTATTGAAATGTTTTCCAAAAATCTTACATGTAACTGGTTTTGACTAGTTATATAGTCAATGGATAAATATAAATGCGTATAGATGAAAAGATAATGAGTATATTAAAAAATTGTTTAGGAAGGCCAGGTGTGGTAGTGCATGCTTTAATTCCAGTGACTCAGGAGGCTTAGGCAGAAGGATTGCAAGTTCAAAGTCAACATCAGCAACTTAGCTAGGCCCAGTCTCAAAATAATAAAATGAAATGAAAAGGACTAGGGATGTGGCTCAGTGGTTAAGTGCCTCTGGGTTCAATCCTCAGTACCCTCCCCTGACTCCAAATGTTTTGGGTAAAGCAGGTCAAAAAAAAATTTAATTCATAACATTTATTGAGCATATACTATGTATTGGCACTTGATTTTTTCAAGATGCCTAAAATAATAAGATTTGGTACCAAGGAGCTCACACTCTCAAGGAACAGATAAATATAGAATTAACCATAGAAGTGCAGGATGATTTTTACTATTATTAACAAAGTACTGTGAAAGTACAAAATAAATCATTCACTTTAGCTAACTTAGAGAGTTTTAGAAAAGAAATATGACACAACTTTGTCCGTTGAAAGATCATGGAGGCATGAAACTGTATTTTCAAGGGTAATGCATAGTTTGTTCCCAATTAGAAATAGGGTATGTGGAATTGACATTAGAACGTAGGTTGAGATCAGCTATTTAAGGGTCTCATTAAGGGAGTTGAAATTTTTTAAGTAATGGGAAGGTGTTGGGAATTTTATTTTTTTATTTATTTTTTATTTTTGAACAACCTTATAAGATTTTAACAAAATAATATAAAATGTGTATAAAATGTGAATATATTCTGGATATTGCAATTATCCCCAGGAGTGCCCCCCCATTACCCTCCCTTATCCCTCCCTTCCCCTTCCCATTATAACTCTAAAAAAGTATTAGATTGTAAAGCATTACATCTTATCTGGATTTAACTCATGTTACTAGACCAACTTTCTCAT
>PVKS010036220.1:0-19485 GCA_004027875.1 Aplodontia rufa | reverse complement strand
TGAAGGAAGTAAAGTCAAAAATCAGTGAATGGGATGCCATAAAGCTAAAAAGCTTTTGTACTGCCAAGGAAACAATCAAAAGAGTCAAGAGGTTTCCTACAGAAATGGAGAGAATCATGGACTATGATTCCTCAGACAAGGGTCTCATATCCAGAATCTATAAAATCCTCAAAAATGTCAACTACAAAAACACCAACAGGCCAAAGAGCTAAATAGAGACTTCTCACCAGAGGACATTGATCAAGCCAATGAATACATGAGAAAGTGCTCTAAATCACTAGTAATCAGAGAAATGCAAATGAAAACCACATTAAGATATCACCTTATACCAGTCAGAATGACAAAGATGAAGAAAATAAACAATAATAGATGCTGGAGGGGATGTGGAGAGATAGGCACACTAACACACTGTTGGTGGAGCTGCAGACTGGTACAGCCCCTCTGGAAAGCAGTGTGGAGAATCCTTAAAAAATTAGGGATGAGTCCACCATATGACCCTGCTATTCCACTCCTGGGTATCTTTCCAGGGGATTTAGAATCAGCACATTACAGTGACACAGCAATATCGATGTTCATAGCAGCACAATTTACTATTGCTAGGCTATGGAAACAACCCCGATGTCCCTCACTAGAAGAATGGATCCAAAAACTGTGGTACATTTATACCATGGAATATTACACAGCAATTAGAAACAATGATATTGCAGCCTTCGAAGGTAAATGGATGTCTATGGAAGAGATCATGATGAGTAAAATCAGCTTAACCCGGAGATCTAAGGGTCGATTGTCTCCACTCATCTGTGGAGGTGGGGACTAGACCCTGGACAATGAAAAAGTTGGTTAGTAGCATGAGTTAAATCCAGATAAGATGTAATGCTTTACAATCTAATACTTTTTTTAGAGTTATAGTGGGAAGGGGAAGGAAGGGTGGGATAAGGGAGGGTAATTGGGGGGACACTCCTGGGGATAATTGCAATATCCAGAATATATACACATTTTATATTATTTTGTTAAAGTCTTGTAAGGTTGTTCAAAAATAAAAAAAAATAAAATAGAATCATCCATGTTAAATTTCCACCTGTGCTGTTATGAAACTGAATCCAAGTTGTTACCTAAACTGAGAAATTAGGCAAATGAGAGAGAGCCACATTTCCCAAACAGACCAGTAGGCATGACTTTAATTCTTTCATCCTTTAATTCTTACCAAAACTAACCTGAAATTATCTGATGTCAACAAATCATTGTTTTTTCTATTGTTCTGTCTCCCTGTCCTTACCTAACAAGGAAAGCAACTTTGATGTGACTAATTTGGCTTTTGTTCTTGGCTGCGGGTTCTGTGACTCTCTTCTGCCAGAAAAACCTCTGCTTAAACCACTGGAACACTTAACTCTATTTTATGAATTTAAGTAATACTGCCTGATTTTAGAATTGAACAAATTAATATCTTCAAGGTAAAGTGTAATTTTGTCCTTTGACAATATATACAATTATTGATCAATTAAAATTATTTTTTTTCAAAAAGGCAAACATATAGTAAGGGGAAAAGATTAATCAAGATCTGGATAAAGTCAAATCAGGTTTATTTGTTTATTAAAATCAGAATAATATAATATAAATCACTGCTTTAACTCAAAAGATCTAACAGGTAAGTGAAATGAAGAAATTTCCCAGGATGTTTTCATTTATAAAGCTTGGATACAGATTTTCTCTTTTCAAAACCATGGACCAGCTTTACCCTTTCTCAAAATTTGCTGTACTATGCCTCACTTTCTTGGTGTCCCAGTTCCCTGACAGGGGTAGAGGGGAGGATTCACTTGAGTACATTTGTTTCCATTCTGGCAATCAAACACCAGATTTAGAAAAGTCTTTCTGCAAATTCCAGAGTGTTTCCCAAACTCTTTTTATGTTATAGGAAGTACATTTGTAGTTTTACAACTTGAACCAGTTTGCCCAAATTGTTTAAAAGTGAAAGATGCCACCCAGGGATGCATTATTTACAGGAGCTGTGAAGGCATTAGGAAAACAGGCTTAGAGTGCTGCATTTGCATTAAAGTACAGCTTTACTGCCATATAAACAGTGTCTCTCTTGAAATGGAAATTGTTAATAAATCTAGCACTTTATAGCTTCGCCCTGTAAAAAGCTTTTTGAAGGGAGCAGGGATCATTTTCCCTTGATGGAACAGTGCCATCATTGTTCAGCTACAGCAAATGGAAGAATGACTAGGGAATCAGCAACGCACTAGTGATGTTTCAGATTGATGTGTTTTATCACCCTTGGAACTTGGATGAAACCCTTCTGGTCTTTTTAATACTCTTTCTTAGAGGCTGAACTTCAAATTTCCTCTTTTATGTGGATGGAGAATTTAAGCTCTGGGTGCATCCACCACGGCAACGCTGCACCCAGCATCCTGCATCTGTTCAGGCCTCCATGTCTCTGGTCGCTTCCCTGTCACTGCTGGAAATGTATCATTATCATCAGGTACTCCTCCATGTGAAAAAAAAAAAAAAAAAAAAAACCAGGGCAGAGCAGCTTCTGCCTCGTTAAGACAGCATTTCCAAATACTGTACATTAAAAATTATACTGGCCGTGGAAAATTACAAAAATATGCAAGGTCAATTATCAGTAGCTCTGCACAATAAAATAGAGGCATAATTTCTTGTAATTATGTAAGCTTTATGCCCCAAAAAAAAAAAAAAAAGGAAAGTTTCTCCATGTAGCATATTAAACATGAGCATGAAATGAGTACCAGCCATGGGCAGGTAATAATTCCCTTCAGTAACTTGCTTGCCACCACAGTATCACTGCTCCTATATAAAACCACTTAGAATCTAATCTGGCAAAAAACAAAAATTTAACTAGAGATCAATTACAGTCTATCAATATGTTTTATGTTTTGTTATAACGGCTATCATTAATAAACCAATTTCTAAAGTATTTTGTATTTCTTTTCTTTGTTTTTTTTTTTTTTGTTTTGTTTTTGTTCCTGTAGCACCTAATTACAAATAAATGGAACAGACTGTAAGAAAACAGCAAAGCTAATTTCTCATCAACCTTCAGGTCTTCAGTTCCTTCTACTTCAAAGGTTTTAATATTCACACACAAGCAAAATTGATGATAAAAATTTCATCTTCATTTTAATTAAACAATCTTTAATGAAATAAAAATGATAAGCATTGAGATATTTTTTGCCTGGTTCCTTTGGCCTGTGTGCAACTGAAATTGCATCACTGAATCCTGTTGGAAACTCAAGACTCCCTCAAAATAAGAAACCGTCAAAGGTTAGTGAAGAAACCAGTTTTGATATTTCCAGTTTGCCTCTCACTGATTGTGTCTCAAGTTTCATGAGTGGGGTTGGAGTGGTTGCTGAGTGGTTATAGCGCTTGCCTCACATGCACAAGGGCACAAGGATGAAGGTTTGAATCCCAGCACCATGTACACAACTGTCAGAGCAATGAAAGCCACATGAAAAACTAAATAAAATTGTTTCTCTCTCTCTCTCTCTCTCTCAAAAAGTAAAGAACATTTCATGAGTGAATAAGTTAGTGTCATATTCCTTGATTGTTCACAATACCATTTATAGGACCAGGGCAAGTGGATATAGAGAGAAAGGGCAAATAAACTACCTAACACAATACAGATATTTATCTTTTGTCATAGAATATGGGGGGAAAAGTAGAAACTATTTTGAGTATAAATCAACTTTAAATTGGAGTCTGCCAAATTTAGCAGCAGAGTGGCAGTTCTTAATTTTTATTTAATAACAAAAACCTTTTAAATTATATTTTCCCTTTGCATCAGTCTTTCTGTGTGTTTCTGCATGAGCATGGGCCTAGCTGAGTTTCTGTCCAGAAGATTTCATATTTTGGTAATGTTTATTTTCTGTAGATGCCTTAGGGTCAGGGAGCTGCTTACCATCCAGTCTCCTCAATGACTATGTCTGTGCTTTTTTCTGCGCACAACTTCTCTGGCAGCTCTTGCAACATGTTCTGGAAGGAAGCTATTTTCTTTCTTTCCCTGCCCCTGTCACTGGTTCAACACTGGGTTGGTTCTTTAGTGGGACACTGGATTGAGTTTAGCTGAGCATTGTACTCTCACAGCGACGATGTAAATACGGTTTTTCTGTGGTGTCTGGAAGTTTTCAGGGCAGTTTTTTTTTTTTTTTTTAATACTCCTAATTTAATTTCAAGAGCTTGAAGTTTTCCTTTTAGATTCAAAGGGGAACTAAGATTCTCACAGTATTGTGCAGTGGGGTTCCTCTTTGGAGTTCTCAAAGAGCCACCAAATGAAGGTGAGTGGGTCATTTTCAAACTTCAGGAGTCCCCTGTACTTGGGTAAGTTACCTTATTCTCCTTTGTTAAAAACACAATTGCTGTAATTAATGATTATTTGAAATGTGAGAACTACTTCCCTACAGCTAAAGAATGTCTAAAAAGCATTAAAAATCATAGTATTTTTATTAGGATTCATGGGAATTTTAATCAAAATTAAGCAGAAAAGCATACTATAAACAGATAAAAATCATGAGAAAGGTCAAACACAAGTTTTAAACAATATTGAAAATTAAGAAAGAAACGTTTAGCACTATTTTACTTAAAATCAGCCAAGGCCTCTTTAGGATCGAGTCCATACTTCTTAAAAAAACATAAGACTATGTGCCTGCAGTTCTTTCTTTGCTCTCTTCTTCAAGCTCTATTCCAATTGCATTAAAATTCTTTTACTTTATAAAATAAGCCATGTTATCTTTTAAATTCTGGATTTTACACGCGCGTGCGCACACACACACACACACACACACACGACCTCCATCAACTTTCGCCAACTTCTTTAATTCTTCAGATCTCAGTCTGATTTACTTTATTCTCCCTTGCACCATTCCTCCACCTGCTGATCCTATTGTTCTTTTTGGTTTCATTAAACTCTTTTTGTTTTTTATTGGTTTTTTTTTTTTCTGTTTGTTTGTTTTTCTGACACAGCATCTTACTATATTGACCAGACTGGTCCCAAACTCCTAAGCTCAAGGAATCCTCTTGCCTCAGCCTATGGAGGAGTAACTGGGACTACAGGTGAGTTCCACCATGCCTGAAAGTTTCACCAAATCTTACATTATCATTGCACTTACCACACAGATTTAGAATGTTTATTACCTGTATATATATATATATATATTATATATATATATATTATATATATATATATATATATATCACTCTTTGGAAAATAAGTTGTTAATCTGGGGCATACTGGTATTATCTGAAGGTCTTATAAAATTCTCAAATGCCTAAGTCTCGTCCATAATGATTTTAATTCATTTGGCTTGAGGTGGGCCTCCCATTGTGATATTTAACACTTTTAACTGTTTCTGATATTTAAACAGATATAAAAACCACTGGACCACACGATAAATTTAAAAGAATCAGGTTTCTTATTGTTGTAACTCCGGTATCTACAAATGGACCTGGTGCTAGGGAGTGCAGGCAATAATAAATAAAATTGTTTGAATAAATAGATTTTATAAATGCTTTCATTTGAATAATTCAGGCATAGTACCATGATCATTGCACACTTATAAAAGGTTTTATAGACTGAAAAAAACAGTTTAATTTCTATTTTCTCACTTCTTTGAGGATATTTTGGACAGTACAGGCAGTTGAATTACATAAAAGTAAATTAACAGCAAGATACTAGTTTCATGCTGAGATGTACAATATTTCCTAAAAAATAGAAACATTAGCTCCTTTGTATCAAAGGTCAAATATTTCTTCAAGTCATTATCTTTGGCATAAGAACACTGACTTCATTATGGTTTTCAAGAGCAACATTCATCTTTTTAACTATATGCACACATATACTATATATTCATAAGCATATCTGTATGGGCATATACTTAATACACACTTTTTCTATAGTCCCACATTTTAAGGCAAGATGATTTTTTATTAGTTTGTAAAAAACTGATAAAGTAGCTTATGCTAGGAGTGAGTAGCATGTGCATAGCTGGTAGTGATTTCTCTGGGTCAAATTATAACATTTGATAATAAACATCTTTCATAATATATTGATTATATTCTACTCAGCCCCAACTGGCACTTGAACTAAAACACTAAATTGATTTGACATGTCAATTGAGAAAGTTATTGAACCACAAATCAGTCACCCACTGAATGATTTAAACATAGTCCACTCCTCAATGCCATATATATAAAACATCTACCACTGATTCTTTTCATTTTTAAATTTTCAGTTAGAGATAGTATATAAAAATAAAGGGATTTGTGACATATCTCAAATTAATTATAGTTACTCATGCTATTTATTATTCCTAGAATAAATATTTAGGTATTTAGTAGATGTTAGGCACTGTTTTTAAGATTGGAGATACATGAGAAAACAGAGAGAGAGAATCATAATTCTCTGCTCTAATGAAGACTGAAAGGTGAGCAAAGGTAGACAGCAAAAGTGAAGAATAAGTTAATGAATTCTTTGTAACGGAGTTGTAACTTTGAAAATGAAAATTAAACAGGCAATAGGAATGGAGGGAGATAAGTCATATTCTAGTCTCTTTATTTGATTGCCAATCATGTGTAAAGGACTAGAATAAAAATATTCAATTCATGTTGAATTTTTATCATTGATAGTATTTTGGCCTTACCTTGTTTAATTACTTTATTTATTCATTGCATTCCCTTTCTCCATTGCCAAATTGTACCAAGAGTAACTCTTCTGATATATTCAATGTATATCATTTTTTGAAATACGGTCTTATAAACTGTGATTTTATGCATTCACATCCAGCCTATTGCTTGTATGTATAATTCACTATTATAATAAACACTTTTACTTATTCAGTCTGGGGTACTATTTAATATAAGAATATTAGCCATGGGTCCTCAGATAAAGAAGTGAACTATGTATTTAAAGTCTGTGCAAAATTATGATTTTTCTATTACTGCTTTTTTATCATAGATTCCTAAGATTGGAATTAATTTCTAATATCTTCTGGTATAACTCAATCTTTCATGCCTGTATTCCCTCTATAAAAGACAAGCCAAGACAATGAATGTGAATAGAATATACGATCACATCTAGTGATACTATGGGAGATAGCCCAGTGCAAAGCTGGATAGTTATGACTGTGAATCAGTTCTTTCTTGTTATCAGAGGAATAAATTTAGTGAAATATGAGAACGGATAGGATTACTAGCAAACAGATGTCTCAGAGAGCCCAGGCACTAACATGAAATGGCTTTAGAAAGATAAAAGTAAGTTAACAAGGCAGTTCAGTTGGAAACAGCCCAGGACAGGGAAAAAGTATCTCTGAGGGCTATGAGTCCAAGATTTGAGTTCAGAAAACAATTATAATTAAGTTGAAGATACACCCAGTACTTTTAAGCTCTCTAGGGACTCACTATTTTACATGATCACTTGTGAGGAAGATGGTTTCCTTTCTAGTATCCTTTTAGGAGAACAAATGAAGGAAATGCTACTTGGAAGTAAAGTGTTAAAGTTGTGCTCAAAATGGTAGAAATTACCTGGGTGGAGAAGAACCTTGTTTCCATTAGCTAATCAGAGAAAAGAGAAAATGCCAAGTCAACTCTAAGACTCTGCAAATAACTAATCTGTATTCTGTTCTCATTAGCACCAAAGAAAGATAGCTCCAGATATCTTTTTTTTTCTTTGAAAGAGAGAATCAATTTTATTTAGTTTTTCATGTGGTCTTCATTGCTCCAAAACTTGCTGTGTAGTTGGTGCTGGGGTTCCAACCTGTGTCCTTGTGCATGCCAGGCAAATGCCATAACCACTGAGCCCCTCCAGATACCTTTCTGAGAGACAAACATTTCTAACACTCCAGTTGTCACTACCAAGTTTTATATTTGTAATTGGAGGTTGCAGAAATGAAGTTAGGATACGTTGTTATCAGGGACTGATTTATAGAAAGTCTAAATAATGATTAACTCTTTTATAGAAAGCATGGCATATGATTTTTAGCAAAAGTCACGTATGTAGAAAACAAACTAAAATTTTCTCACAATAAGGAATATGGAACAAAACAAACAAAATCAGAAAAACTTTGAATCTTGGGAGAAAGATGAATAATGAAATAATATAAAAACATTCAGTAGCTTTCTCTACTAAACATACACAATTCTGTAAAATGCCATCAATAATAAGACAAGGGATTGTGTGACATGGTAAAACTAAACAAAAGCAAATCTACTCCATGTACATGTTGGAATACAAGAAAAATAGAAGAATGCTGTATTATTTTTAAATCCACAACTACTAAAAAATGTGAGAAGCTATTCTTTTCAAAACAATAATATCTCTACACTTCTTCATTCCTCACACATCCTAGACCAAAATCATTTGAATATCCCAAACAAAAAGTAGAAAAACTATGAAGTAAGTAAAATTGACCAGCTTCCTGACAATCTATTCCAAATTAGATACCATATCCATTTTGTAAGCCACTCCCTACATCATTCAGGAAAAGCCCAGGGTCTGAACCACATCCTAACTCCCTCTTTGTGAACCTGCCCAGAGCTCACCATAGTGTACAAGTCTCTCTTCCTCTAACAAGTTAGAAAAACTAACTTGTTCAACACTAGCTAAATCATTCAGATTGAACTGTCATTTTACATTGTGAAAATGGGAAGGATTTATAATTTTTGTAAGCCATACTTACATGAAAATGAAAGTATTAATTACCACATTATAGCTGCTATTTTTCTAATGTTCATCAGAGAAGAGGTTTCTTTACCAACTCAATACCTACATTTCTTTTTCCTTTGTACGTACATCAGTCATTTGGGTAAATGACAGTGCTTGGGTTAACTTCAAGAAACCATATTTCCCAGTTCTATTCACTGTGCAGGGAGTCACTTCTTGCCATCTGGCATGAATAAAGAATCCTGATAATTTCTGAGGAAGAGGTCAATTGTCCCTTTACTATAATTTTTCATTGTTAAGTATCTGAGATAGGAAGCTTGAAAAGCAAACAATAAATTTTATTTAAACTCATTTTTAAAATTTTCACCTCCCACAACAAAGAGAATACCATATCATTGATAGGGATGACCCTTCAACCAAGTCCCAGAAGCAGAAGATGCAAGGAACAGAATCTTAACTGAACTGTGGTCCTCAAGTAACAAGCAAGAAATACATGTTTATTGTTTAAAATATCTGACATTTTTGGATTATTTATTATAGCAACAGAAAGTTACTGATACATTGGGTCTCTGGAACAAAGCATATATTATGACTTTTTCATGAGGTTGATAGCCTTCATGTACAACCTGCACATCATTACTTCTATAACCATACAACAAGATCTAGTCCTTTGTAAGGTGTGCCACTTCCCTGAATTTTACTCTGCATTATTTGCATACCTTCTGGTGTCTGCCTTAGGTTCATGACAACTTTGGTGGTGAGTCACTGTCATTCTTTTCCTAACTCACATCCAGTCACAATCCAGGGTAATTTTATGATATTATATTCATTGTAGATTAAATATAGTTATATTTTTAAAATAGTTTCTTATGAAATGATGTATACAATTTCCCACTCTTTGAAAATATGACTTTTTCTTTTCTTAACACTTGCTGTCTATAGTAGAGTATAGTGGCAATGAGTATGTGTGATTTCTAGTATGTATACCTCAAAAAGTCTTACAGCTCCTGGTTTCCCTGGTTTTGGACCTTCCCCCAAAAGCCATGATATAAGGAAACTAGTGTATCGTAGTACAGAGGGGAAACAAAGTTTCCCAGGCAGAAGGCAATGCCAACTTCTAGACACATGAGACATGCCAAATCATTTCTTCTCATACCACTTCATTTTGAAGTGGGTTTTCAAAAAAAATATATAATTCAGAATTTATAATTCATTATTTTAATAGCCTCATCCTTAGTAATCTTCCCCTCTTGATAAACATCTTTGGCTATATTCTCAAACTTGTTCTCTAAACCTCTCTATCTCTCATAACTTTAAGGTCCTACCTTAACTTTCTATTTTTCCTTTTTCCATCTTCAGTCACTTGATCCCCACTTTCTCTAGACCCAGGTTCCTTTCAATACCTCCTCTTTCCTGTCCAAATTGCAATCTTAAATTGAGCATCTGAACCATTCACTTGCTAGCTATCTATCCTTTAAATCTTCAAAAAATATTACTACATTTCACTGGCCTGCTTCGTTCTTCCTGAGTTTCCTGGTTCATGTAGGGGCACCCCTTTCCACCCAGTCATTTAAGACTCAAGTCACAAATGGTTTTTCTCTATCTCTCTCAAAGTTTTTGTTTGTTTGTTTTTACATTGTAATATTATCTAGAAGGAAAAATAAATATTAAATTAGAAATGGATGTGATGAAAATAGCATGCATTTTTCTAGCTCTGAATGTGGACTTTGACTACTTGTCCTTAGTGGAGAACAATTAAAATGTGTAATATTTTATTGCACAATTTTCTAATTAGTGAATTGTGAATGGCTTTCTGATTTTATTTCTTGAGAATGCTTTTGAAAGCAGTAAAATATTTTGTTAACTTCCTTGATTATTAGTTGCTCATGTCTCCAGATTATATGCATGATATTTAAAATTGAATTAGGGAGTACTATATATGATATTTTATTTGATATTTTTCATGTTTCAGAAGAACAATGTTCTAAACTTCTAGAGGCTTGTAAAGAGAAAACTTTACTTGTGAGCATTTACAAAGTATATAGTAATGAATATATGCCTTATTATGCTAAAATAAATGGAACTATGAAAGAAATTAGAAATTTGATATATATATACATATATTTGATATATATTATATATGTGTATTCAGATGTACCTAACCTGAATACATACATAGATATTCATACATAAAATATGTATATATATACATATATATATATACAAACATACATATATGTATACACATATAAACACATTTGCTTTCCATTTTATACTTATTTATGTAAGACTAATGGAAAATATTAGTTAATCTCAAATTAATAAAAATGAGGAAGCATGAGAGATTCAGCTAGGATATGTAGTAACCAGCTTCCAACATGTCCCTTAAGAAACTACTTCCTTTTCTTCTCTACTGTTCACTTTTTTTCTTCTTTTCATCTCTCTGTTTTCACTAGTCCATCCATTTTTAAACTCTACTCTTTGATTTTTCTGGACTAGAACCTACAATTGCAATCTGAACTCTATGGGTTTCCCTCCTTGCTTTCTTTGACATCTTACTCTTTGTTATCACTTTGTATCTTAAGAAGATTTTTCCTCATACAATATGGTACTGGACAGTGAATTTTTTCTTGGTAAAAAAGGTAATAAATAGCCTACAAAAAAATAGAAGGATCAATGGTACTTTAGTTTATCAAGGGAAAACCTCTCTATGAATATTATAGTTGTACACTTTAAGAAATCTTTCTAGAAAATTTCTACTCCAATCTGTCACATATGTGCTACCTGGAACCATGGACCATAAGACTAAACCTAGTTCTACTAGTCAAGTCTTTTAATATGAAGATTTGATATGTAGACACATCTTTTAAATTATTTAGATTTGAAAGCTAAAGTGAAAAACCTCTCATTAAAAGTATATATTATCACTATCAATGTGTTTGATGTTGATCATAGAAGAATGACTACAATGCACATTTCCTGATATTATTATAAAACTCAGAGTCCATTCATTGAGTGAGTAAAAATTGTTAAACAGGTATGGCATAGTGAAATCAGGTAATTGTTATAATAAAGATGTGAACAAAGCACTGAAGGGTATTGAAGAGAAATAATCATTTTGCAAATAATATTCTATTTCTTGAATTGAGTACGTTCCTAATGATTTTGTTTTCTTTTCACATGGATGATAAATTCCCAGGATAAAAGGAATTAATGTAAACACAACTAAACATAGGTTAGTGATTAATATTTTTTAAATAAATCAGTTAAAATTTACAAAATGGCCAATGATTTGCTGATATATTTCAAGTTATTTGTTTAAAAATGCTTTATGTTTTAAGTGATTTGTGCTGCGGTAGTGTTAAATGTCAAAGTATTTGAGAATTTTGTAGGTAAATCTCAACTTAACAGGTATAGGGTATGAACTAGACATTTAAAATAAGAGAAGTGTCCCACTGTACAGCCTCATTAAGCCTTGATCTCCAGCCAGGTTTTTTACCTGTTTCCGATGGCAGGCCTGTGGGCAATCACCAATGAGTTTCACCCAGATAGGGAACCATCCCAGCTTCTCTCCTCTGCAGGAGACCCTCTATCATGCCACAGGCATGGCTGATTTTCTGCCTTCCTTTACAGTGTTTGAAAGCCGTATCTTCTGATGTTCTTCACTTTTACATTTTGTTACTCAGTGATATGTATGTCAATTAAATATTAATTTCATTTTCCTTGGATTACAGCTTATACAGTACCTTAGTTGTTTGTTTCATTAATTGTGTGCTTAGTGATCATAATGATGATGATGAAAGAGCTACTGCTGAAGCAGAGAAAAACATTCCTTTTACTAGTAAAGTAGGGGCTTGTACACCTAAAGATCAAACTGTCTACCCAGTTAGATTATATTTCCTCCAATAAAAAGGGAAAGTTTGTGAATAGTGATGTGAACTGCTGCACTGTAAATTCGTTTTATCATAAGCATGTAAAGCTGAGCTTATTGCAGCCATTTTCCATAATAAGAGTTGACAGGTTGTTTTCTCTAATCTCCTTTGTATGGATTTTCTCCATCCCTTTATGCTGTCAATTACTCTTTCTGTGAGGTCTCATACTTTCTTACCGGGTTTGGTACTTCATAATTAAACATGGATATACAAATTCGTATATGTGACATACATATTCAGGAAGAATGATGGAGGGCTATTGCTACTCAGGTGACTAGTGGAAAGATGACCATACCTAAGGCCACAGAAATTATGCTTTATAGTCTTAAAAGTTTTCTTTCAGTGAGTTTGTTTCATTTTTTATATTAAAGATATGTCAGCTAAAAATGTTATTATGAAAATCTGAAAATAATATGTAATCCAAAATCAAAAGCATTCAAACTAAAAACAGAATTTGGTACCAAACTGACAAACTCTGATGTGTAAACTCAAAGTAATCTTAATTCTTTTTTTTTCTTTTTAATAGTGGATTTGAAAGTTACTCTGAGAATCTATTAAATGAATTCAATCCTATTTTAGTTCTCCACTAAGAAATCTATGTTTATGGTTGATTAATGGAATCATGTAAGATCATTGACCCACAACATCTAATTGGTATAAATCTCTCTAGTCCTTAGTATTGACTTACTGAATACTTTATTCAGTATACATTTGTAGTGAGGAAAAAATATAGGCTATTATATAAAAACCCACAGGCATATAATCATTTAAGGGACATAGATATCAAATGTGTATATCAAAATAATATTTATATAATTATTATGAATAAATTTCAAATCTTTATTTTAAAAATGGATATAATTTGAGTTTAGAGCAATACATGTTATATTTTAAAGTGTTTCCTATCACTAATAATTAGTAGTTATTTTTTCTTACCTTTGCCAACAAAGATATTTTTCTCCTAGGTAAGAATTTATATGCAGTATAGAAAACCTGTGTTTTCTTTCTAAAATAAGCAAAGAAATAGAACTGTGATGATTTAGGCTGGCTCCCCTGAATGGAGGCTGTGGAGCCAATTACCCTGAGCAGAGCAGGCTATTCCTGCTGTTGAGCAGATTCTTGCCTCTGTGACAGCTGCTGGCAAGCAAGCACCACCAACGCCCTGGAGGTGTGTTCTTCCAAACCCTATAGAAGAGAGGGTAGGGAAACAAACCCTACAACTCCCCTCCCCACAGACTTTATGCTTTTATTATCCTTTCCCTTTTAAAAATTTCATACTATTCTAGACTTCCTAAATTTCAGGAGCTCATTTCAGCTCTATCCTAAGAGTTTTGTATGAATTCTCCTAACCAAATTTAAGCAATTACAATGTGTAAGACAAAATAGCTACCATATTCTCACCCTCACCCAAGCCTGGCTCTAGGAAACCCAGGGAATATTTATTAGGTATGACAATTAATGAACATGGTCTATATTTAAGCAAAGGCAAATAACACAAAAATAGCATAATTTTTAATGGACTTTTCCGTTACATAGCACAGGCACTTGAATTTCCTCAAAGATGGCAAATTGTTAGCCTTTGAAGGGTGTTGTGCATATTGAAAGTGCCGCATGCTTCCTCAGAGTCAAGGGCAGCAAATAAGGAACAGAGATAATTTCAGTAATATACTGTGCTATAATTTGGATCTCAAATTATAATTTGGATCTCACAAAAGCTAATTAAAGGCTTGATTCCCAACTTGACACTGTTGGGAGGTAGTGGAACCTTTAAGAGGCAGGGCCTAGTGGAAGATTTTGGGTCTCTGGGGCATATACTCATGGGGACTGTGATATTCTGCTCTCTCTCCTTTCTTGCTTCCTGACCACAATGAGGTGAATAGCTTGCTTCTACCATACATTCCCTACCATGATGTGCTGCTTTAACACAGGCCCAAAAGCAATAGGGTCAGTTGATCATGGATTATAATCTCCAAAACTATGAATGCAAATAAACTTTATCTCTTTATAATTTGATTTTTTCTAGTGCTTGTTTTAGTAACGGAAAACTGACTAACACATGATGTTTGGTCAATGTGAAATGTAAACATAAAATTTTTCTTATGCCTAAAAACTGGTCCTTGGATATTTCACCAACAATCCAACAATAGATTTTCTTTTTTTTTTTTTTTTAAGAGAGAGGGACAGTGATAGAGACAGAGAAAGAGAGAAACAACTTTATTTAGTTTTTCACATGGCCTTAGTTGCTCCAACACTCAGTTGTGTACATGGTGCTGGGGTTTGAACCCGGGTCCTCGTGCTTGCCAGGCAAGCGCCGAAACCGCTGAGCCACCGCTCCAGCCCCCAACAATAGATTTTCAAAAATGTTAAGTGCAATGATGATGCTTCAGAAAATTATTCTCAAATTATCTATTACACACATGAATTTGATTCTGAGCCATCTCAAGCCCACAGAGCCAATCTTTGACAGAGCCAGATTTTCCTTATTCCCAGTTTTATTTCATTTTGCTACATCTTTTGATGCTCTTAAATAATCTAAAATACATTTTTTGTTTATCCTGTAGATATGAAATGCTTTTGCTTGTGTATGCAAAAGCTTCAAGACCTTCAAAACTGTTCTCTTAGATTCTCTCTCCACCTGGCAGAATCAGATCCCAGCTGCATCCTCAGGGAAATCTTCCCTATCTATATTTGGCCTGTTTCTTGACTGTCCTCAATGTGCTTTTTTTCCTCCATAGCATATCTCACTATTGTAACATTTTTTTGGTAAAGTTATTTATTAAATACCTGCTTTCTTCTAGATTATAAATGCCAAAAGGAATGATTTTTCTTCTGTTTATCAATTATCTTTCTCTCACCTACCAAAGAGCCTGGTAGATACAGGTATTCAATAAATATTTGTTGAACAACAAACTCCCATATATACTGAATATTGAAAAAATGAGCATGGACCACTGGATTCTGGAAAACCTGAATTTTTGTTTCATCTGCACCATTACTTACATGCATCTTTCAAATTTCAAGTCTCTCAACTGTATTTTGAGACAATTTATTCAAATATCTACTAAAATGTTACTAAGATTTTATATTTAGATGTACATGGCAAATAAATATTAACTGATAGGAACTTATATAGGATTTTGAGAGAAAATATTGTAGAAAATAAACTGCTATTCAATGGCAAACATTGAATATTACCAGTTATTATTGGAAAACCATTACAGTTCAGATTCCCTATCCTGTCAGGTCTAAGAGCTCCTGCATTGACATCTGACAGACCTTGATTCTGGCCAGGCTGGCCTTACTATTATCCTCAACTTGACTAAATGCTAAATTCAATTC
Source organism: Aplodontia rufa (assembly GCA_004027875.1). NCBI lineage: Eukaryota > Metazoa > Chordata > Mammalia > Rodentia > Aplodontiidae > Aplodontia > Aplodontia rufa. The sequence continues at coordinate 3,546 of PVKS010036220.1, read as the reverse complement.
TTTTTTATCTGTCCTTGACCCTCCTTTTCTTAGAGCATTTGCTTTATAAAATTTGCAATTGTAAATTATTTATCTGACCTTTTGAAATGTATATAGACCTTATCTCTACCTTTTATAGATGCAGAGGTGTTTGTCAAGGATCTGGAATCCTATTTTTGAAATGAATCATCAAGGAAGATAGCATCCCCCTCTGGGGGAGGGTAGCAACCTCACTTACTCCATTGGACATGGAGGGTCCAATCACAGACAGAATCCTTTGCAATTAGGTGTAGTTTACCTTGCTCCACACATTCCATTGGTCAACCTCTTCCCTACCACCCTCCAGTATCCAGTATTTTAAAATCCTCACACCTTCTGTGCCATTGGTGTGAATTTAGCTTCTCCCCACACTGGAATAGCCTTGAATTAAACTCTTCCTTGCCTGTAATTTAGCCGGTGCAATTTTTTGCTCTGAGAACTCATGTCACACATAAGGAATTTAGTAGAATGGTACTAGAACTAGTTATTTTGTGCTCTGAGCACTTATTTTCGAATTGTCTCAGTCAGAATTATATGTATAAATTCCTCAATGAACACAAGCTCTCACATATTATAGGTACCGATTTAATGAAGCTCATCACCAATTATGAGCATATAAACATTTATTGTAATTGATTGTTTGAGGAACTGAGGATAAAGCTTATGTTCTCTAAATGATTTTAAAATCAAAATAACTCTGACCATTTAAAATTAATGTAGAGCTATTTGTTTCTTTAGGCTGAGAGTTCTGAGAAGCACACTCAAGGGTACTCTGGAATGATGCAATAAAATTAAATTCTTACAATTATTCCAAATTAATTGGTAAATGGGGATAGGGGAATAGTAAAATTGGAAAAAAATTAATTAATTTTTTGGCCATCTGATATGAGCAAACAGTATCCTAGTTATTCCAGTTTTTTCAGGTCCTATGGTCTCAACAAACACCCTTAAAGATTAGGATCTGCGAAGATAAGGTACAAAATGCCTGCTGCATACTGCTACTGGGGAATTCCATTAGCCTTAATTTAATCGAGGTATTCAGAAAACTGAAATTTACAAATTGGGGTAGTATGTTGTGAAGTCCACTACTTTTTATCTCAGTAATACGATAATAGACACTTGAAAAATCTTCATATTCCCTCCATTTGTCTGATATGGGTCACAGCCTATGATATACATAGTTGGTTATTGGTACTCTGAATTCATTGAATTTCATCCTTAAATGGCAGTATTTATTAGATCTCTCTCTCCCTCTCAACCACCCCTACCACTTCTAATACAATATTTTTCCCCCTACGGCTTGCTGGATAATGATACTTACTGCTTCTTTCTTTTTGCATTCCTGATCTTATTTTGTTTTCCATATCTCCACACCTGCATTACACAAACAGCACTGGGTACCAGATTCATACTCCAAGATAAGCATTGCCTTTTTTTATACCTGCTGTTATATCTGATTCATTCTATGCTAATTTGCATTCCATAAAATGTTCTCCCATCACTTGAAAGAAATAATGAAGGAAAACACTGTTCTTTCAGCAACATCAATTCTAACTTCAAGGCCAAACTCTTCTTTTCACATCCATAGAATCTATTGCCAGAGAAAATGTAATTACAGAGAGATTTTAATGTTTCATTTTTAAAAATGGTTCCAAACCACTTGAAAGTCATGAATAGTTGTTTTTAAATTTTCCAGTTTAAGCATAATCAATGCAGTCCATTTCCCAGCATAATTAGAAAGTGTTTCAAAGTGGATTGAACTGACAGCAGCCATGTGTTGAGCGACAAGGCAGGTTTTATAAAATAGCAAATACAATGTGCTGGTTATTTGGCTCCTCATTGTGCTCAACATTTCAGGTGATTAAACCCTTAAAACATATTTTAGAATTGTGTGATTCAATCTCATCAGGTAATTTTGGACCTTTCGAGGTATAATGCCATAAAACACTTTAATATCTTTGATTTTATTCTATCAAAACCAAATTATTTTCCAGTATATAAATATCTCTAGCTTAAGATGGGTCCTCTCTATCGATATTACAATATGACAGCATTCAGAAACTTGTTATCTGCCAAGCCAGGGAATCTGCTATTTGTCACTAAGCAACATTCAGAAACAATTTCTCCTTTTCTATTATCATGCAAAATGTGTTCAGGACAAGAAATGCACACAGAGAAAATTACTCCTCTGGTGAGATATTTTGACACAAAAAATCTTTCCTCGTCAAAGATGAAAAGCACCTTGTCACTCACTTCTAATTACTGACTCGATTCTGTCAATGTAGAGAGAAGCCAACTCCCTGTGGCGACGTCACGGAGGCATTTACTAGCATGCAGAGTTGGACTGAGCCTATGAACAGTGTTCACTGAGCGCAGCCAGAACTGAGTCGATGCACACTGATAGGGATGATTTTTAATTATAACTATTAATCTTTTCTAAAGTTGAAGAAAGGACATTTTGTCTTTTTTGCATGAATCTTTGCTGTTCATCTTTGGTGTCAATGGGGACCTTCCTTCTCCAGTCTTTTCTGAAATGCTTATGGCATTAAAGTGTAATGATTACCAACGTTCACAAGGCAAGAATCAATTTGAAGAATTGTAAACTTATTAAACATTAAAATGAAGCATTTTCTGCTCTGTGATTGTGATTAATATCCATTACAAAATGAGTTGGGCAGTAATGAACAGGTATGAAGGCTGAGCAGAGCTGATGTGAAATCTTTAACCAGGTGTGGAAATCACTTCCTTAGAAGAATTATAATTCCAGCCACTAGCCTGAAAAAGATTTTTCCAGATAGGGCATTATGAAACAAGGGAAGAAAATAATCATTGGTGAGAAAACTGGCAATAGTATGAAGGCTTTCAGTAATTCCACTTTGTATTGAAGCAAGGATCTAAAAATTCTTCTACTGGTCATGGTCATTCAATTTTTTTCTTTTTTGGTGTCTGAGCGCTCTAGCTTGGTCAACCTGTCTTCATTTTTGGAGGTTCTTTCTTCATTGGCAGAGGTTCTATTTTCTACTGAAGTTAATCTATTATTAAATTCTTGCATGGTCCCTTTCATGTCATTGACTACAGATTTGAGGTCTGTAACTTCCTTTTTGAGAGAATCTATTACTGTAAAAATTGAGTCTTTCAAATCTTGGATTTTCTCCTTTATTCCCTTCATTATCTCTTCTTTTAAGTCCAAAGAGCTAAATAGAGACTTCTCACCAGAGGACATTGATCAAGCCAATGAATACATGAGGAAGTGCTCTAAATCATTAGTAATCAGAGAAATGCAAATGAAAACCACATTAAGATATCACCTTACACCAGTCAGAACTGCAAAGATGAAGAAAATAAACAACAATAGATGCTGGAGGGGATGTGGAGAGATAGGCACACTAACACACTGTTGGTGGAGCTGCAGACTGGTACAGCCCCTCTGGAAAGCAGTATGGAGAATCCTTAAAAAATTAGGGATGAGTCCACCATATGACCCTGCTATTCCACTCCTGGGTATCTTTCCAGGGGAGATCGGAAGAG